>CM030889.1:9108442-9320942 GCA_018136845.1 Heterotis niloticus
GCTTGGCAATAAATGATTGTTGATTGGATGGATGGATGGATGGATGGATAGACAGATAGATAGATAACAGTACACAGTCTAATTGTTGACAGGTCCTTGTATGACATTATGGAGGTGGATTACTGTTTGTAAGAAGGACACCCCCCCCCCCCAAAGGGCTTTTAAGTACAGCTGTGCTAAATAACCCAGTGATCTAATGGCAGTCACTTCATTTACGGCATGTGAGCTATTTCCATGATGAACTACAGCTTCCTTCTCATCCTGGCCTCTTCCATAGCCTCCAATGAATCAGGGCTCAGACCTATGACAGAACCCACTTTCTTTACAAGCTTGATGAGTCTCTGCCCCTCACCAGAAGTGATGTTTCTCCTAGCGCACCACAGCATAAAAGACAGTGGAACCTGTGAAAGATGTTGCTGCTCCCATTAGTGCACCTTAGGTTTTAAAGAAAGTGCAGTCTGGTTTGTCCATCCTTATACACCATATCTGTGTTGTGGGACCGGTCTGTGTCAGCTGAGTGGGCAGAGCCTTCCTATCTCCCTTTGTTTAGGAAGTTGTGGTGTTTTATGAATATTTGAGAATTGTTTGTGCATGTTTAGTTAACATTTGTAGTGTCAATGATTGCTATGCAGATGGGAATTACTGGGGCCTGTCTTCATGATGTGATTCTATAAATCTTAAGTGTGTGTACTGTTGTAAACCATGTTCCGCCCCAATTCCCCACAGTGTTTGGGATGTGATATAGTCTATGTGCTCCTTGCCACAGCAGTCGGCCAAGCGCAAGTGGAGTGTGGGGGTTTGGGAACCATAGCTCACATGCAGGTTTTCACTCCTTTCTCTCATAAACAGAGCAGCCTGATCCACAGCGGAAATGAATCAGTTTTTACTGACAGGCTCAGAGACTTAACAGAGAATGTGCAGCAAAGTTACTGTGGTAACTTTACAGCGTGGTGAACCATGTGGCATGAAGCCACATGTTGACGCAGCAGCCTGTTTCTCATTGTCCCATCAGACGAAACGGGCCATATTTATGTAATCAAAGGGATATGGACCGTTTTCCCAGATGAGCTCTTTTTCATCACAGGAAATGGCATGAGGCAGCTCTGAGAAACATACAGCCTTCTGGTAGTCCTTCTGATGGGCGGTGGGACAACTAGCGAATGGCTCACACAGCATGTTTGCTTGTCTGTGTTTTGTCTTTTCACATGTTTGCAGCAGCTGTCCTTTGGTAAGGTTGTAAGTTCCACCAAAAGAGCAAAGACGTGTTTGGTTTTATTATTATTTATTATTATTATTTTTATTATTATTATTATTATTATTATTATGTTTTAAATACCCAAAAAAAACTTGGCTCCATGGATCCTCCCCCCCATGAGGTCTTGCTGGTCTATTTTGATAGACCTCAGGACAAAAACAAAATTAAAAACGATGTGGTATCACACTGCTTGTTTTCATTTGCACTTTGTCTTCAAAGGCCAGCAGTTAATGAAAAACATGGCAGGAGATATGGTTCCTTACATGGATAATAATAATTTTAAAATATGTAATTGCTATGACTTTTTAGCTTATAAAAGCAAAATATATTTAAGAATTAATCCTTTAACCTTTGCTAATTAGCATTTTGAATTAGTTCATAGAGAAGAAGAGTGAAAATCAATAAATAACACATTCCACATATTGCACTTTGGGATTGTACTGACCTCTTATTTTCTGACTGATATTGAGCTGTTAAACCTTTTTACTTTTTTTACCAGTTTGCAGCCTAGCGTCTGTTTTTGCGCTGTTCATTTCTTATGTTGTTTAAATGCCTTAATATTTAATGTAGGCTGTTAAGCCCCAGAAATTTTCATCTATTTATCCATCTATCTGATTATGAAATCTATATCTGAATCTTTATCTGATTCTATAAAACTCCTATTGGTCAGTTCTGATTTCAGGAAGTTAGTTGAGATATTTAATACACAAATTAAAAAAGAAGGTTATTTAATTATTTATGAGGGGAAAGGAGAATAAGTCCTAATTTGAATTGCCCTGTGTGGTCTGACTGCCTACTTTTGCTTGAACATTTCACCTTCTTCATACGTGGCTTGCTTTCTGCTTGAGAATCACACTCGTTGAGGAGCTCTCTCAATTATCACATTGTACCTGTCCGTGGGGTGTGCTGGGTTTGCCGAAGGTACAGAACGGAAAGCGTTGCTGACGTTGAGTGGTGCTTCTGAAGATCTTGTCAATCATGTCTCAGTGGAGAGCATGTATACTCGGGCAAACAGGAACTACCTGAGTTCAACAAAAATGTCACAAACCTGAAAAGACAGGGTGGAAACATTCTGGAATTGGTTTGGGGCTTAAGTGCCCTTTATGTCTTCAGCTGAAGGCAACTGTGTTTCTCACAATGGTTTGTAGTAAAGGAAATGCTGTTTAAAACATCTGAATGAAAAACACGAAGAGAAGTAGTCATTTGAATCAAAACTGTTTTTCGAACATGCAAGAGGCAGAGGGACTACCTATTATGTCAATTTATCCAATTTTTGCCAGAGATGGTGGAACCTGTGTAGAAACCCATTAGATCCTGATCAGGTTTGAATGGTAGTAACAAAGTGGTTTTTTTTTTTTTTTTCTTCCTCCCCCCCATTGGACCTTGTCCTCAGTCATAAGTTTCCTCCTGAGCTTTGCCTTGTTCTGTGTTCACTTCAGCTTAAATACCTGTTTTCCCTCTTTCTTGCTATTGACTTATAATGTTTTATTGCACATGGGGGAGCTTTTGAGGGTCAGCATTAGTGGAGTCAATATAGGAAGAGCTCCTCAGTAGTGATGGTGGCACAAACAATTACTGGAGGAAGGAAGGTGTAGACCAGTGGTATCAGACCCCTCTGTGAATTGTTAAATGTTCACAAGAACATGGAGGCTTCCTTCTTAGCCAGATGTGCCACATAACAGCAGCAGAGAACAACAATAAGCACCTGTGAGATTGTGAGGAAGTCGTCCCAGCTGAGTTTCACATAAATGGTGTGTTGGTTCTTCCAGTGTCCTGTGTTTTGAAACTAGATGCCAACAATGTTTCTACTTCCCAGTTAAGCCAAATGGGCCAAAGTCTGGGTCATTTGTTATGCAAAAATGGTGGACAAGTTTCATTGGGTGAAAGTTTTATTTATGTGTATAATATAATATTTTATTTTTATATATATATATATATATATATGTATATATGTGTATATATATATGTATATATGTGTATATATATATATATATATATATATGTATATATGTGTATATATATATATATATATGTATATATGTGTATATATATATATATATATATGTATGTCCACCATGATGCTCTTGCCCTGTGCCAGACCCAGCCTGTGTATCCCCCGCTTTTCTTCAGCTTTTTGTTTTCACCTTCTTCCCCCACCTCTGTACTCTACCCTGACACCCCTTGGCTTTGCTTACACTCCCTTTTTGAGACTCATTCCCACATTGCCTTGGTGCAGACTCGTGAAGCGGGGGCTGGTGGGAGGCCAGCGGGAGTACTAAGATCAAAGTTGGTGTTCTTCGCATGAAACCAAAATACATTTGTCCTTTTTGATTTAGATGCTAAAAAAGACGTAGTGGACTCGAGAGCGGGCTTTCAGATCCCAGCAGACAACTGTGAGAACGGAGCCAGCCAGTCTGGGTGAATCGAGATGAAGCCGGTCTCTGAAATCTCAGATCTGCACAAATTTTTAATGCATGCGCTGCCTGATTAGATTGTCCGGCTGCAGAGCCGCACTTGTCTTTCCAGAACAGAATTTCTTTGTCTTTATCCTTTGTCCTTGTTTGCATGATTTATCAAGAGACACTTGGCGATTATAGTTTTCAAGTGTTAGTCGCATATGGATTTGGTTTGGTCACATTGCACAGATGAGCATGTTAACAGTGGCATACTGTACATAGTTCTCTATAGGGAAGAGGCATTTGTTCATAAATCATCCTCACACTGGATGCATGCCAACAGATCCTCTGTCTGACTAGCCCATCCCTCAGAGATCACACACTTTTGCTGGCTAAGGTGTGTAGTGGTTGTGAGCCATTTTTTCTGTTTGAAATCAATATTCCTTGCCCTTTATTCTAGATATTAGGGCAAATAGGTTTACTTTGGCTGTAAAGCACAAGGACATTTCAGTCATGGGAGTCACAGGCTAAAAAATGGGTTCTTGATCTTTGGTTGGGTGCTGAACTAATGTGTAACAGCGTTACTTAGAGTAATGATGTCAGTATAGCTTTTATTCCTATCCTTTCTGTGTCTTGGACAATAAAGAGTAAACAGTCCTTTTTGCACTTCATTAGAGCTTTTAGCCTGCAGTCACAGAATCACTGTGTTGGAAGAGTTGTGTTTACATGCACTGCCTGATGGGAACCTAGGAAACATTTGGCTTTTCCATTTGTTATTCTAAGGAAGGAGACATTTTCCCCCAATTGACTCCATGCAGAAACTCTGTTTTCCCAAAGGGAAATGGATTTAAACCAGCGGGGAACCCTCAATTTACCACATGGCTGACTCTGAAGGTAGTAGGCTCAGTGGTCTTAGTATGGTGTGGACCTGTGTCCCAAAGGCTCACTTGTCAAGTCCGTCAGTGTTGCCTCATTTAGGGTGTTGCAGGAAACACAGTTTTGCTTGTTTGATCGTTCCTTCATGGTACCTGAGCTGCTGCAATGAGCAGGGGTACATGGTAGAGGGTCAACATAAGATGTTTTTCTCTAACCATAGACAAACAATAAAATCTACCCACTGTTTTTAGTGGCAAATGCCATAATGGCCTGCGGTGGAGGGGTAGAATGAAGTTCTACATCAAATTCCTCTACCTTCAGCCATAATTGTGGGATGGCAGTCAGCTGAAGTCAACGATAGTCTTTAGTAAAGTGAACAAAAGGCCAGACTGCTGACAGTCTCAGTGTATTTATTGGGTCTGATAGTGGGAACAAGGAAGTGTCAATGTGAGGAGATGCATTATTTCAACCAAGAAGATAAGAGGAATGAAACTTATTTCACTAAGTGCCTTTTGCTGTTGTCCTTGCCATGTTGCTTACACATTTTTCTACCTGCTTCTTAACCATTGTACTAAAAAAAGCTGTGAGTCAGCCTGAACAAGCTGTTTACTGACATCAGGTAAGAGAAAGTTGCAAGAGCTTTGAGAGAGGAGAAGAAAGTCAGGATGTTGGTTTTCTTATAAAATAAGTAGTGCAGAAACAACTCTGTGCTAGGAGTTTCGCATAAACCAGGTGCGTGGAAGGAAATGTACATGCATAAATGAGCCATAAAAAGCATTATTTGCATTGGTCTCTGTGGTCAAAGGAGGTGAAGCAGTGATGTTAAAATGTGTCCCAGATATCTGTCTTTTCCCCCTGGACCTGGGCTTTTTTTCAGGCTAAAATGCTGAGAAAGTTGCTGACCTCAGCTCAACATACTTTGTTGACCTGCTTTTAAAAGCTAGAAATGGAGGAAGGGGGAAAGATTGTTCACATTCCCAGTGGGAGAAGCTAACTACAAAAGCCAGTGGTGACCTACAGGTTGAAGCGCTGGACTAATGCCAAGCGGACAAGCTGCCGCGTTTCTAGACATGCCGGACCAAACAATAGGGCAGCTGACTTTGTGGTTCCCAGTTCCTGACAGGAGATAAGAAGGGTTTTTGGCAATAGACACATCCCTGTGTCCTGCTGCAAGCAAGTTGATATACAAATTGGATGACCCTTGGGTGAACTAGATGTGACTGCTGAGGTGTCCCCATCTTGGGCTGTGTGGGTGCAGGACAGGGATGTGGCAAGCCACTCCCATACATTGAATAACAAACCTGTATGTAGGACAAGTGGACCAATAACATCAAAGGCAGAGAGGAGCCTACAGAAGCTATAAAGCAGCATAGCATTCCCCTGTGATGACCGCTACCTTTCTTAGTCTTCCCACCTCTTTGAAGCTAAAAACATTGGCTAAGTGGACAGAGGGCATCCAGCCATCATTAGAAAATACAGTGCATTAGGCTGTCCTTTTGATGCAGCTTAAAACAAGGTGCTAATTGCCCTGACCATGGCTATACTCCGCTGTGAGCGTGTCGGCTGTCTGTTAATGGAGATTGATGGTAATGAGAAGATCAGACGGTGTGCAGCTGCGACAGATGCGTGGTAATGTGCTCGGTGGCCTGATGCACAACTTGCAGCTCAGGGTCCTTTCTGCTCCACCCCACTTAGCTTCCAATGTCCTTTTGAGCACAGAGATGTGCTGTACTGTTTCCAGAGTGATGTCTCACATGAAGGAATGGAGTTCTTTGTTATTGTCAGCTGTTGCCATGTTGGCAAATGTGATGTGGAGAACCGTTGAGTCCAAACATATTGAATCTGTGCATTTCTGTTTATTAATGCAGCTAACAGTATACACACATTTTCTCTGCTTTTTCTTCTTTACAGATAGATTAGTCCATTTTTGTCAGTTATTTCCTGTAGACTTGTGTGCCTCTTGCTTGCTTCAAGCTGTACAGATTTTGTACTTTCTACAAGCATGGTTATGTCACAGACCAGTGCTATCCTGCAGCATCTGAAGATGTGCCTTTGTTATGTGGGGACTGTGGACAATGGCAGCAACTGGAAATAGAAGGCATCCCTGTTCCCACGTTGCTGAGAACTTCTGGAGTGGGATTCCCCACCGTCTTCTACCAGTGTTTCATGTCATCTGGTTGAGCTACAAAAGCTGCCGTCTGTCATTTCCCCATGACCCCTGCACATCACAGCCCATGTACAAACCAGCTCCAAATGTCTACAAGATTTTCTTGTCCCAATGAAGTCCTTCAGTGCGGTCCTTGTGCGGTTCACTGTGATAAGAGTACAACAACTCTGGGATGACCTACACAATTCAAGGTTAATTAAAATTATTTTATCATTATCAGTAAGCAAAGAAACTGTCTGGTCCGAGGTAAGGTAATTAAATTTTAAGAGGATTAATTATGAGCTATATAAATGAGTGCAATAAGAGACCATGGTTTAACCAGAATACACATCTTATTACTTAATAGGCTATTGTAATTTTTTACGTCCACTTTAAATAAGACAGTGAGCTCAACAGATCATTGAAGTTTAGGCCATGAATGAGCTTTTGAAGCTTCAGTTTATAGTCAAGAAAGTATCTTCCTGACATGGACAATGTGTATGGCCATGGTGTGTCATTTCAGTATTTGTTTATTTAATCGAGCTTTGTTGTCAGGTTTTGGACAGTGGTCAGAAACCAACTTCTTGAATGTTGTTAGGAAAACATCATTTGTCCTCAATCTCCGTAGACACTTGTCTTAGCTGTTTGAGCTGGACTTTGAACACAGAGGCGCTGATGATCACATCCTTTTCAACAGTGCACCCCAGTGAGAAACCAGTATGTACAATATATGAATATTCAGTTTTTTGCACAAGTTTTATTACATTTTAAATTGTACTGTCCATATTTATTTGAATGCTAGCTTTCTGTAAACTGTCATACAAGATAATAAGCACAATCTGTTTGGTCTCCAGCCGTGTTAATCTCTGGGGATTCATTGCAACTTGCTCATATGTGGGACCGGTGCCCATACGTCCTTGGGTTGTGGCCAGATTGGACCCTGGATAGCCTTGTTCAGCCAACAGCTCCACACCCAGTTTACTGACACTACATTTCTGTGAAAGCCAAAGAGAGTATCAGCCATTTCTGCTCCTGGAGTTGGAAGTCAGCACCTTCTGTTCAGAAAGAGGGCCAACTGACCACTGCTCCACACCTTCTTCCTCAAGTAGCAGCAGGAGGAATGAGAACTTCCAGGGCTGCTAGGCAGACAGAATTTGGACTGAGTTGGCCTTGTTGGATACCAGTGATGTGGAAAGAATGCCTGAGGTGCTAAGGGCACGCATGGCATTGTATTGTTACTCGCTCTGTGAAGTCTTCGCCAACCATGCAAATCTAATGGGATGTTGGGATAGTACAGTCCGTCTGTGTGTGTGCGTCGGTATGAATGTGTGTTACCGTCTTCCCTTTCCAGTGACTTTTTAAATAGCAGTCCTTTTATCCGATTTATAAAAGCTGTTGACTTTAGAAAATGATCTACAGTGACAGTGACTTGGTTCTTATCTTCATTATCTTCCAACTTTCCCTTGTACGGTGGACTCGGACAGCTGTGCCCTTAAAAGGGGCTGCTCTTGGCTATGTGCATTTGGGTTCTGCTGTTCAGCAGGTGCCGAAAAGGGACCCTGTGACCTTGACCGACATGTTTTAGAAGTCTTCAGGTTGTGAATGAGACCCTGCAGGCCATTGCCATGTTTGCCAGGGTGGGTTGATATACCCCTCCAGGGTTTGTTTGCTCCAGGACATTGGACTACGCACAGGCTTGTAGGAGCACCGTGTATGTATGTGTGGGCTCTGTGAGCGATGCTGGACTACACAGAGGTCTGTTGGAGTTGTTTATGCTGTGATGAAAGGGAATGGGGCCCTTCAGCCATCTGTGTGCTGCCGTCAGTGCCACCGGATGGCCGTGCTGATGAGAACACACCATGTTCCTTTGCTCTTGCCATGGTGGTGTTTATCCAACCAGGGCTTAGTGTTGAAAACTGTTCCAAGATGTAAACAAAGCAGTGGCTTGACTTGCAGGGGTGGGTCAGAGACCCTTATCTGAGGTCCTGTGAAACTTTGGTTCTTTTCACTGACACGGTCCCTTTTTTAGTTATTTGTTTTGTTTATTTTTCTCCCCTTGATTTGTTGTTTAGATTTTAATGAAAGAAACATACTGTATTTAACACATTTTTCACTGGATTAGTACCCCAGTCAAAGGTACTACAGCAATAGTGAGAAATGAAGTATAAATGTATGGCCTTCAGGTTATAAGTTGATGAGCTTATCTGCGCTTTCATCCATTTTATTTGTTGACGCTTTTGCTGCTGTAGATTATCATCTTTATTCAAATCTAATTGAACCACTTAAAAATAAGGTTTCCAGTGAGGCTTATGAGTAGCAGGCAGCGTAACTCTGGACATGTCGTAGTTGGGGAGAAGACTGGCAGCCCGGACGTTGAGCCGGCTCAAGATGGTATCAGTACGTGTTGTATACCCTGTGGGTTCTCCGATTGCTTTCTTTTTTTTTCCTCTTGTTAATGTAGAAGCAGCATATGATGTCATCCATACCACAGCCTCAGAACTTCATACAATGCACCACAGTGTGGTCCTCAGAGACTTTTTCCAGCAGTGTAGTTGTCACACTGCTGCCTATTTTTTTTTTTTTTTTTTTTTTTGGTATGCTACTGTGCTTGTCTGGGTGGAGTATTCGCATATTCCAGTGTTGTTTCAGTACCACCATGTTGTTGAGAAGATAAAAGTATCTGTCTGTCTATCTGTATCTACAGCACATGCATCAACTGTCTAAAGGTACAACAGGACTGCGAAACAAGAAGAGTCTTCTTTGGATAATTTTATATAATTTTGTAGCACTCAGGTTGTAGTCCATGGCTTGCTGGTTTTTTTCCACTAAGTATATTTCAATTCCATGCCTTGTAAATGGCCTGTTAAGCTATTCTGAGAGTTGGTGATATTCCCAGGAAAAGATAAATCAGACCAGATGATGTCCTAAATTTATCTAATAGATAACGACTATAAAAATCATTTTTGCTATGAAAAATATAATTACAGTTATACATTTGTCAGTCATAATCCAGTGTCCCTTGTATGTGGGAATAAGAGCTTCACAAATGCAGATAAGACTGGGTGCCTTAGCTGGGTGCAGTGTGCTGGGTTATGAGCCTGAAGGCATTTAATGTGCTTCTAACATGAAACTCGCAGCCTTCCTACAGGGAGACACCATGACTCAGGTCTTATGGGGTTTATACATAAGCACATCTATTGTAAAAGTGTGGGGGAGGGTGGCAGTGGGGCTGGACAGAAGGAGCCCCTTTCTCTCCATGGGGATTATCTCGAATTAAGCTCTGTTCCGGGATGTTTGCACAGAAGGCTGGCGGATCTGTGTGGATGTGCTCTGGGCTGGGGCAGGTCTAGCGTAGTTGACCCCTCAGCTCAGCGAAGCAGGACAGCTTGTCTGGCCAAGCCTTATGAGCCAGAGCAGACAGGTATATGTTATAAAGGTCTTGATGGCTGCCAGGTGATCCCACCTGCCTATCCGTCAATCCCTTGACTTCCAAGCACCCTGCTCTGGGGCTTCAGCATGTACCACATTCACACCAATTCAGAGTGCTGCTAGGTCTCCATATATGGTAATTCAGCGCTGCTTTTGGGGGTTGAGAGTGCCATATTTTTCCACACTGCTGAGCTGTAAGGAGAGTGAACATTCGGTTCATTTCTGCTGTATGACTTCAGTCAAGGATCATCGAGATCCTCAGAAACAGAACCAGTGCTTGTTTGGGTTGGTGTTGTCTGACTACGACAGCCCTTATGATTAAAGACCGTCTCTTTCCTCTACTAATTTCTCTTCCAGTGTCCAGCAGCTGCCACTGCGCAGTAGAAGTCAGTTTCTGAGTCTAGCTCAAGACCCATTTAAGTCGTATCGCATTATGTAAACATTTATGCTAAGGAATTGCTCTGCTTGCTTAATGGAAAGGCTTCTTTGAAAGCGCTCAGCTGGGAAGACCTTTGGTGGACAGTTCTCTTTGTACAAAGGCTTTTTTGATGTCCCCACCCTTTGCTTTCCACACCATCCTTGGTTCAAATGCTACCTCTCAGCACATGAAGAGAGATACATGAAGAGAGATACATTTACATCATTTAGATGTCTTCTTTTAGCTAATGCTTTTCTTGAAAACAATTAGCAGCATAATGCCATTTGATAAGATTGACCCATTTATATACCTGGGTGACTTTTTTTTTTTTTTTTTTAACTATATAAGTCCAGGGTAAGCACTTTGACAAATTATACTACAGTAGGGGTGGGATTCAGTCCTGAGTTGTTTGAGTGCAGGGTGGTGTCTCTAACCACTGTGCCACTTTCTGACACCGTAGAAGGTGAGTGTGATGTAATGAAATGATGGAGTATGTAGCCGGCTTCTGTCATAGGAAACTAAAGTGGGAGGGTGTCTGTCTGAGTTGAAGGAAGGTTAATTTTACGTCAAAGAAAGGTGAAGCGGCTGTTTTATGTTTAATACTGTGCTTTGCTCAGGCATGTTCAAGGAGAGAGTCCATCTGACACCAGAGGGTCTTTGTCCCAACTTAAGCTCAGTCAGGGGGTTTGTGGTGGACCTCAACCTCATGTTATCTCCTTGAGCTTTGAGCTCAGTCCATGCGGAAGCACCAGAAGCCCAGACCTGTGGAATGTCACATCCCTATACAGTCCACGCTCCACTCTGAGCAAAGAGCTCAAGTTCCCCCGTTGAGACCCTGGGCCCAAGTTCAAGGGCTTAAGCACTGTAGTGAAAAGGCAGCTCATGAGCCCCAGTCTGAGCCAGCATGACATGCTCTCCCCCTTTGCTCGAACCCGCCCACAGCAGCTGGTGTGCCTTAGCCAAGTACCACGGCGGAGGAATTCAATACCCACAGCTACCAAGGGGGGAGGGGTGCACTAAGCGAAAGCTCCGGACACCTTTACTGCTGACTTCATAGAAAGTGCCCTTCTGTGTGTGTCACATGTGTGTGCTTTCCCGTGGGTGGGAGAGGAGCATCCCAGCAGCATAGCGGACGTTTTGCTTGAACGACCATGTTTTCTTTCCAATGAGCTGAGTGGCATGCTGTGAGCTTGGACCAAAGAAATGCTAATGTACCAAGCAGATGTCCTCCTCCTTTTGCACTCCTGTCTTCAGGAATAATCTGCCCCACGGGTGGCCTAAACCCCTGGGTGCTTACAGGGGGAAAAGCCCTGATGCTGCAGGCATGCGACATTCACACAGCCCTTTGGACCTTTTCTGTAAGGAAAAATGCAGCCCTAAGAGTTTAGGGGTAATAAGGGTCCTTTAGTAATCACACAATAAAGGGTATAGGCAGAACGAGGAAGTTTCCAATAGACCCAATATGCCGACCCTGATGCCAGATGATGTTGGCCCAGCTCCCACACACTTGCATTCTCTGTCATTTCAGTTCAGCTCATTTTCTTGGCTCAGAGAATTATCCCCATTATAAATTCAACATCATATTGAGAATTAGTGTATGCCTTAATGAAACTGTACAAATAACCTTAATACTTTTACTGGCAATGCTGCCTAGTTTCTGCTTGCCTGCCTGTCTGCCTCCCTCATTCTTTCTCACCTACTCCTATGTCCCCTCTTAAAGGGCTCAAAACTTTTTTAAACATTTTTCCCATAGAACTTCAGACATCCACCTTCTGGGTAACAACTCCAATAGCCTAAGCCCTCACCTTTTTCCATTGCATGTGTGTTTCTTTTTCTCTCACTGGTTTCATTTCCCCAATTTTTCTATTTTTGTCTACCTCAGTCTCTCACCCTACTTTTCTTATGGATTTAGGGGCAGGAGAGGCATAGTGGTTAAAATTGCTGTAGTTCATGCCAAAGACCCTTGTTTCCCACCTTCTGTTGTAGTAACCCTGATCACAGTATTTACCCTGAATTGATATAAAAATTACCAAACTGTATAAATTAGTAAATCACTATAAGTAGCTTAGCGATGCAAGTTGTTTTCGAGAAAAAATGTCAGCTAAATATAGACATTCCTTGTTATCCGAATATAATCTATTCCTGAAAATGTTTTGGACTGAATTTCCCATGATGAATGAGAAAAATAATAATGCATTCACAGCCCATCCCAAAACCCCTAACCATGTTCTCCAAATATCACTAAAAATGTTTTTTACCTAAGTATTAAACAGTTGACTACACACATTAGCCAGTCTGTTTGTGTGCAGTATGCAATGAAACTACACAGTATTGCATAGAAATTAATTTTCTCTTTACAGCAGACATGTACTGTAATAGGCAATAAATTAATATATTAAAGATTCACAATTAATGTATTTTTTGTTAATTAATGTAGGGAAGATGACAAAGATAATGCACAACATGCATATAACACAAGCACTTAATGCAGTCGTACCAGGAAAACAGCTGAGATACAACTGCAGCATGCGCTTATTATATTTCTGGACTTGCTTTTGATTATGGATAGAAATTTCAGGGGAGGTTTGCACCGAAAACTCCAGGGCCAGAATTACTGGATAATTCCCATCTTTAACTTGACCAGGGATTATCCGAAGCAGGGATTGACTGAGCATGTTGCTTTTATTGTGAATAATTTTATAATTTGTGCACTTTCTATTGAATGCATACCTAATATCAATTAAGTAACACTCCCAGAGTGACCAACAGAAACTCTGGAATTGTGTTCTATTTCTTTAATGTTCCAGTCAAAGATTTTTCAGTGTTTGGAGGAAAGGTGGGAGTGAAGTTAGGGGGGCTGATTGACACAAAACTCCCTAAATGCAGCTGTTTGTCTTTAACACAGTTATTGATGCATTTGCTGTCACCAGCTCTTCTGTTGATGGCTTTCAACAGACAAATTCCCCCATGGTCAGGACTATTCTCCCCAGTCCATAACTGCAGGGGGTGCAACGTTTACCTAATGGATGTGGAGACTAAAAGCTTTCCTGAGGAAGTGTAGAGGAGGTGTCCTATACTTTTAAGTGGTGCTGCCTAACCTTTTCTCTGTCTCCCTTCACCAATGTGGTGTGTGCTCTGCAGTCATGGCCAGGTGCCTGGTTTGCAGTCAAAAGCACAAACACCATAGACCCAAGGTTGTTTGTAGGCCTGTTTCCATGGCGACAAGTGGGCTAGTGGGGAACGTCACCTCAGTGGGTCCAGCCTGCCTCCTTAGTTTGGACACATGGCTTCATTCACCCGGGTTCCTCCTCAAAGAGCTAACCTCCCGCACAGCAGAAACTTGTGTCTTTTATTCCCTGCTAATTCAAGCCTAGGGCTCTTTATGCACAAGAGCATGAAAGTCACTGACTCTTTATCAGCCCAATAAATGTATTTTGCCCCACAGTGCCTGGTGTACAAAAGTTTTTTTTTTTTTTTTTTTCTTTTTCCCCCCCATCGGTGACACCTAAATTAGCTTTAGTATAGATTCCACACTTAAAACGCAAATCAGGTTTTTAACAAACGTTTGAATGGTCAGACTTGGTGAACGTCTGCATTGTCTGGAGTTTAGATTTCAGCTGTGCATTTGTATTAAATTTACATTTATTTAGCAGCCATTCCTGTAACATGACATGCATTACAGAGCAAATGGTGTATTTCACCAATAGATATACAGATGTACAGTACCACCATTTTTGTCAGCACACATTGCACAAGTAGCCACATATAGATATGATAGAGAATACAATAAAAAAGATAATTTAGTGCAAGTTCATGGAGCAGATCAGCAGGAAAAACAGGGCCAAAAGTGGTTTTGAGACTGTTTGTTTGTTTTTTATTGTTGAAAGGGATTCAGCAGCTTTGAGGAGCACGGAACATGCAACGTCTCTGAACCACCCAAACAAATGCTGACATCTGTCCCACCAGTCTCGCACATTCATTTGCTCACCCTGAAAAGCAGGGAGACCAGCTGCTAGGCCCTGGCTGTTGGCAGGCCTGCTTTGCACCACACACACCCGCCCCTGGAGCCCAGTGCCGGTCTGTAAACAAACACATGGTGAGAAGCAGCAGACGCCTGTGCTGAACCAGTAAGAAAACAAAAGGAGGAGCGGGTCATGAGTTGTCAGTCAAAAGTGAGGGGGTTGTAGTGCATTTGTGCTTTTCCAACCTGGGGGGTGAAAAAGTGAGGGGCACTGAGTGAACAGCAGCTGAGACAAACAATGGAAAGTAAGTTGGTTAGTGCCAGCATACTGAAAGAAACATACGTTCAGATACTTACCCTAAACTGATACAGTAAAAATGCCCTAGCTGTATAAATGAGTAAATAAATATAAAGAGCATAGTGTAAAAACCTAACATTATAGATTGTTTTTAACTACAGTTCATTCTTGCATGACCAGATTAATCATGTTACAAAAGGGTCTGGTCATTCCAATGTATCATACAGGACATATCATTTTTTAAAAATCATTTTCTTATGACATACTCTTTTCATACATTAAAAAAATGTTTACAGGGGGCTAGAGCAAAGAATATGCTGATACCTTCCAATTCTGCATTTCTGAAAAAAAAAAAAAAGAGTTGTATGCTTCACAGTTGCTTTTAATAATTTGAGTTTGGGTTTTGTTATGTCAGTTAATCAAAAACTTTTTTTCAGATATTTCTTAAAAATTCATAAGAGGAAAAAATATTTTCATTTTATATATATAAATTTTGTGTGTGTGTGTGTGTGTGTGTGTGTGTTTTAAAAGATGCATTGGACTCTTAGGTCGCTGAGATCGGGTCATAATAATAGTAATGTGGGGGTGAAACTTCCCCCTACCCCAATATTGCTGAAGGCAGAACACCAGTGGTAGGGCTTAGTGGCCCCACATACTCAAGAAAAGGCAAACGCCCATCAAAGATTTTTTTTTTTTTTTTTTTTGTGGTTTGTGTGATGTGATTAATTCTGTAAGTGCCAGAGAAAAGCCTTGGGCACTCATAGTAAACTTAACACCATGTGCATTGTTTACAGGAGGAAAAAGGGGGTCATCCCCTCACCTTGCTGCTGCCCCCTCCTCAGGGAGGCAGAAATGCAGGCTCAGCATATGGCCTCTGGGGGGATTACCAGAGTTTAGAAAGCACTGGATTCCACTCGTCCTCCCGGCACTGGACAATGTGGGTGCGGTTTGTTAGATAAAGGCAGCCTGACAGCTCAGTGTGTTGCGCAGGGTCGGCGGCCAGGCCGCCTTGTGTCCTTTAGCTCAGCTCCCCCTCCTTCCCCACGTGCTTCTCCCACATATGGTTCATTCTTCACACCCTGGGGTTGCTCACCATGGTGGTTGGAGCACTCTGGCATACATATGCTAATGGTGGGCAAGTCCATAAAGCTCTGGGCCGCCATGTCGGTGGATTACGAGCCAGCTGTATGATTCCTGCCATGCTCTTTGTATGATAACGCAGTCTACTTATGTCAAAGCCAAAAAGCATATCTTTGGGGAAGAGACACGGTGAGGTTATCGTCGATTCCAAACCTATCAGACTGACTCCCTGGAGGCCAGCCGTTCTGTCGTGTCAATGTGCATCAGAGTGTAATTGTGACAGGAGGCAGCTGTGTGTAGACAGCAGGTGATGTTGTGGTTTGGGCTTTCCCCTTAAAATCTCAAAGTTCTTGTTTTGAATCTCCCATTTTTTTTCTGCAGGGCTCTTTATCCAGGTGCTTGCCCTGAATTTACACAGTCAGAGTGCTCTGCTGCATAACTGGAAGCAGCTACTCTAACACTGGAAGTGACACAAGTAAAGGTTTTTAATTACTCCACCTGGCATTCCTGAGCACTGAAAAGGGTTATCATAAAATGAAGGAGCCAAAGTCATGTGCTGTATTGTACATTTCGTGTAAAAATATATATATTGCTATATTACACCAGTCAAAAGTTTGAATACTTCTGTTTGTTTCTGGGTTTTCCATGAGTAGCTAAACTCTATAAGCATACATAAGAAAACATTTTAAATAAAAATTAATTTCACTGAAATGTATATTATTTTAATCACCTAAAGCAAATTTAAATATATAAAACATTGTCTGTTATAGGAAAAATACTTTCCAGCGAGTGTACTCAAACCTTTGACTGGTGCTTAATATTGTAAATATTTTATCATCACAGCAAAGTATCTTACACTGTTTTAAGGTGATCTCTAACGTTATTTTCTGCATCTCTTGTTATGGTGCCTTTGATAATTTGACAAGGTGTGCTTTCATTGACCTTCAGACACTCTGGGAAATGTGAGGAAAAAAAAAACACGTAACTTTGTCATGGGAGCAGTTACTTTATTTTTGCTTGGTCTCACTCTCACTCCCCCCCCCCCTTCCCTCAACAAGTAAAATTAGTCTGGGAGAATCTTAGCTTTCTAATGTGCATGGCTGCCTGGGATCATGCTTCAGGGGTGTCCAGCATGCAGCTTTACTTCCTCCGGTCCTATGGAAAAGTTGTCACTATGAGGTCAAAAGGGTCACGAGGAAGGACTTTGCTGTCGAATGAAAGGGAAAACCGTCAATACCTTGTGTGTTTGGTTTGCAGAGAAAGCCCTTGTACACACCTGCCTTATCTCAGGAGTGTGAATCAGGAGGACAAACAAAAACACCATTTTATTCTTATTGTGAGATGTACCAGACATGTTTCTTGTAATTCTGTGGAGAAGAAATACATCTTTATTAGTTGCAAACAAGTAATAATCAGCTCTTTGTTTTTCACAAGGTTGTCCGTACATGTTTCGCTTTTACATCCCATTGCAAAACCTCCATGACCCCTGGCAGTCTTGTGCAATGCACAGAGCCCAGACTTTCCTCTCCTTCCAAAAGCAAAAAAAAAACACTTTTGTCGGCTTGTGCTTTGCTGCTGTAGATAAAATTCCACATTTCTGAAGAGACTCCGCTGTTCAGTGTGACCAGACCCCTTACTGTATGTTGTTAGGTTGAATCCGTCCCTGAAACCAAGTCTGGTTTTCCAGATATTTACAGGTGCTTTGACCAAAATCACTGCACCAGAAGATGAAATCTCAGTCTGAAGTAGGTTGAAATGAATAGCCCAAACAAAGAAATGCAATGCTGTCCCACAAAGATCCAAACCCCACCACCAGAAGCAACAGAAACATCCTGCCAGAGGCTGCTGTGCTGCAATGCTTGGGCTGCAAGCCAAACCAAGCCTGCGAGTGCAAGAGCCAAAGGTTTTAGAAACATCACAAATGCATTTGTATGAGAACCACTGCAGGCCTCCATATATGAACCTGCAACCTCCCCAGCGGCCTGAAGAAGACTAATTCCCAGTCTTAGAGAATAGCTATTTGGGGGGGGGTATTGGTCCTGCAGCTCATTACCATATTTAGGCATTTGGTTTTGTAATATTTTATCAGCATGGAGCTGCCTCTTCCTCATTGTCCATGGCACTGCATTTGAGAGGGAAACATCGCCTCCCACAGAGCATATGGTACATATTACATCAGAGGTTAAAGAGTGGCACAGTCCAAATAGCTGCGTATTAAATCCTTAATTACGGCACAGACTTAGACTTCCTGTGTAGGAAGCGTCCCCGGCTGTTGCTCTCTTTCAGGCCCAGCTGCTGCGCCCCAGATGGGAATGCGGAAAACCTTTTCGAAGCATGCTGCAAACTGTCGGCTACTTTGAGGCGATAACAACTGCCAATGGCAATGGTGTTCCATAAATAACCAGAGCTGCACCTCCAGGAGGAGAAGCCTTATCGTTCGCTCTGGGTGCTGACAAGAAGCCGAAGGGCCATGTCTCCAGAGGATTGGGGAACAGCAGCTGCTGGTGCCCTTGATTTTATTTTAACGGGGCTTGATCATATGGGAGGGGTCTGCTCCACAGCCTTCCCCCAAGGCTGTTCACACGAATGAGCCCTTCTGCTCGGATGAAAAAGGCTGCCAGCCCTTTTAAGGAGAAGCATGAGAGGGGGGAAAAGCGACAAAGTGGGGATGCTCTTGGCTGCTTTATTTACAGAAGGTCCTTCTCAAGGTGATTATGGTCATTGCTGAAGATCCATGTTTTCTTGTTCCCCTTGTTGTGATGTTGACCATTGCCCCTGCAGAAGTGCCCTCAAGCTCTTATCCATATCCTCTTGCTGCCCCCGGGGACCAAGTCTGGTAGATACCTGCCTCCTAAAACCCTTGTCCCTTTTCAAACTGTAATGACATTTATCCTCCGCCCCCTCCTGCTGCTCCCCAAGCACAAACTCCATAAAAACATTAATGGTGCATTTTCGGTAGCCCTCTGATCCATGACCATCTGTTTTCAACAGGAACAGGAACCTGCTTGAGCCGAGAACTGTCAGCACGACAGGAAGACATGGTCGGAAAAGAGTAGGAGCACATTTTCACATTAACGCCTGGGAGTGCATTTTCACCCGCAAAGTCAGCAGTGCGTGCACTCCTTCCAGGGCTGCCATCAGACTTGTAGATGATTCCAGAGTGCCCTCAAACGATTCTTTGTGCGTGTGTGGGTGGGGGTATATGTATCTCAGCAAGTGTGGAGAAAGGGTCGCTACACAGCTTCACTTGGCCATCATTCACCATGCAAGATAGGCATTAGGTTTGGTTTTGTATTCTGTGTTCGCATCATCCACTTCTGAGGAGTGTCTGGTCAGAAGAGAGGGCTGAAAATTACCTGATTAATTGGGTTTCCTTTAGCTCAGCTGTGCATCCAGACACAGGGAAAGTGGTCAAATCCTCTAGCGTGGGTGTGGGCAATTTCCCAGGGCTTAATAATGAGCATAAAAGGATAAGTTCACCATATTAATTGATCTTACAGTTTAATTGCATGAATTCCTTGAAGCAAACACTAGCAAATTTCCCAACACACTCCCCAGCACACACACTCCTTTTTACAATTTCTTTTATCCTTCAGAGTAATACTACAGGACAGACTAGGAATAGCATTGTGTGCCAAAGGGGAGAGACCCGTTCATGTTTACAGTGAGCTTCATAGCCTTCATAAGCTCTTAATGATCATTAACCATTATTTACATGTTGTCCAAAGTTGGATTCATACACAAGGATTCTTGACTGATTTGGCAGTATCCGTTCAGGATACCAAGGGCACTGCTGCAGGGGATCCAAACCCAGTATTTTCAAATGCAGTGTGACAGCCTTAACTATGATGCAACTCCATAAGACAGAAAGCAGAACAAACTAGAATTTCCCTTCAAATGGAAATGCACTCTGCTCAGTTAATTTGTCCTCAGCTCATGCCACACAAAGGCTGCATTCAGCATTATCTGAGCATATAATAGACATCAGCTTCCTGTTTCAATTCATAGCAGCATGAAGAACTGGAGGGGCACCTTATGTTTTGGTACTTTCTCTGTGGTACCATGAATAGACAATGAATGTGTTGCACTCTTTCTCAGCTGTCAGTTATATGATTATTGGTTATGAGCAAAAACCTCTGTGGCTCCAACTGCACAAGACCTGCGATAGGAGGTGTTGGGTGCTGCTCTGAAAGCATGACTGCTGACAGGTTCCATCCATCTTGACAGAGCCACCAGTCCCCCTCCGAGAGCCTTGTCACTTTGCACCAAAAATGTGAAACTGCAAAAAAATAAATAATAATAATAAAAAAAAAAAAACAGAGATGGGGTTAAATTGGTGCTTGACGTTCTGATTTCTTGCTGTTGTAAGCACCGTTTGCACTCAAGTGGCTTGACATGAAGATTGTGTGTACTGAAGTCCACAGCCACCCATCCATCAGTTCCTTGTCCTTCTCTGAAAGAGTATAGGTTCCGACTATTAATACACAATAATGAACAATTTAATCTTGCTTGAAGATTACTCATCATAGGAATTTGGAATAGAGATGAACTCTAGGGGTGCTCGTGACTCCATTTGTCAATTCTGGCCTTGGTGATGCTTGAGTTTTATTAGGTGGCATGGTACTGGGCATTCATTTGGTAAATGATTAGAGGCCCAGCTTTGCATGTAGGAAACCCAGATTCAAATCCCATCTTGATCAAGGTACTTATCCTGAATTGCTCTAGTAAAAATGATACAGCTGTATAAATAAATAAATGGGAGAAAAGCATTGTCTAAATAAATTTCAAATCCCACCCCGGCTCTCCCGATCACACGTTAACCACCCTGACCCTATTGTGTTGTAATTCCGAGGCCTTTTTAAATGCACCAAGGCTTGTAAGGAAATTTGCCTTCCTGCGGAACAGGTAGAATTGACACCCTAAAAACGGCTTGAGTCCAGTCTTGGTTCTTACACCACCTCTGACTGTAGCTTCTATAGAAAACCTTTGGGTTCTTCCTTACATGGCCACCAAAATTTTTTGTGCATGTTTTATCCGTGTGTGTGTGTGTGTGTGTGTGTGTGTGTGTGTGTGTGGGCTTGGATCACTGACAAAAACAATTATTGTGCCTGAGAAATCCCACCTCCAGCTTGTGTTTGTGTATTGTCATGAAGGTGTGGCTGAGTGCTCTCTCCAGTCTTATCACCTTGTCACATTGATATCAGCCAAAGGGCACTCACTGGTACCCAGACAAAGGGACATGATCTAAAGTAGATGTGTGTACCCAAAGGGCAATCGCTGGGGCCCGGCTCTAACGTTTGCCCCCTGCAGTGCTTTCACACTCCCTCCAACAGAGTATTTTCATGCCCGCCCATCTTTAATGAGGCCATGATGTCAGAGTATTATTTTAAACCCTGGCAAAACCCCTGGGCCACAATGTGAGGAAGCGAAGGCCAGCCTATCTTGGCTGAAGTGCAAACGAGTTCATGGCTTTAATTAGTTGTCAGCCCCTCCCACGCATTCGTCTCCAGCTCTGCGCTTCACCATCGATCGTGCTGTCTCGATTAGTGGGCGATCGGGTGGCATGCAGCAGAAACAAAAAACACATGCTCTCGTAGGCAGGCAAAAAAGCCAGTGGGAGGAAAGCCTGTTCGGGGTTAGAGGTCATGGACAGACTCATTATGCTGACTGAGTTGTTTATTGTGAACTCAGTCAGGGGCTGCTGATGAAATGAAAAATGAAGCCGTTTGTGAACATCAGTCTTCGCCTCTATCAGCGCAGTGCTCTCTCCCATCTTGCCCCAGTGTGCAAGAAGAAACCCAAACATGCACATGGTCAGGATTGACAGAGACAACATAAACAAGGCCCCAAGGGGCCTTGCAGCTGCAGTGATTTCCTTGAGGCTATAGTTCTCCTTGGTTGAAAATTCAGAGAGCCTTGAGAAATCAAAAGAGAAGCATAATAGGTGAGAGTGCTGTCGAATATTTCTATGCGGTGTGTCTAGAGATTAGTCTGACATCTGTGCTGAAAGATTATTCTTTAGTCAGCTGTTGAGCCAGACCTTTACATAATGATTGCGATATAACGAAGTGAACTTGTTTTAATTTCCTTGATCACGTGACATCAGGAGCCGAATGGTTGTCATGTAGTCACATCACCACTGACTTCTGAACTTCTTGCTTACTGTCCATGCTGTGGCCTCAATGCTGTTATGGTAAGACAGAGTTATGTGAGTCAGAAACACTGTTTGTGCATCTTGAACTAGAGGCTTTGTAGGGTTTGGCTAAGCTGGTCTGCGGTGACTTCAGTTGAATTGAACTTTGGCTGGGTTGGATAGAGTTGAGCGGGGTTGAGTTGAGCTGGGCTGTGTAAGCTATCCCAAACTGAACTGATCTGATTTGGCTTAGGGTTTTGCCGCACTTAGTGAGTTGAGGTCTGTGGTTAGTGGTCTGAATGGCAGTGTTGCTGCTTTACTTTTGTGTGGGGCATGAGTTCTGGAAATCAGTAAATTTGTACTTTGTGGTCTGTCTGGGAAATCTCCCTCTCCTGTTAATGGACTATTCAATGTTCATTCGAAACATGCAGCTTTCTTCCTCAAAATTAGCTCTTTATGCACTTAACTGATCAGCTGATTTCAGCTGTTAGCTGTTTAAAAGAAGCCTGAAAACATGAAACATCCCATTTCTGTGTTCAGGCAGAAATGCTGTAATTGTATTACTCATAGACCCCAGTGACATGTGGCATCTTTAATCAGACAAGTGTCATATTTGCCAATGTCAGCTGATCACAAGATTGCACGAATCCTCACTATCTTCCAATTTGCATGTATCTCAAGTGAGACTCCTGTTTGGAATATTTATCAAATTGTCTCACAGTCATTAATTCCTCTATCACTGTGCTAGTTAAAATAGCTTCCTGACTAGTCATACAGATAGTCCTCGACTTATGACTGAGTCAGGGACCACCGGCCCGATTGCAAATCTAATCAATCCCAAGTCAGATTGTACTGTTATTAAATAATTTGGTACTGTATCCTTTACTAAAGGTTCTTTTTTAAAAGTACAGGATGTCCATAATATTAAAAAAAAAAAAAACAGTATTTTGTGCCATACAACACTAAGATGTAGTATGCGCCAGCAGAGTGATCTCTTGCAAATGTCTGGTGCAGATGCGGAGGTGGTGCTACGGGGTATGTGGTAGCAGTCAAGGAAAGTTTTTGGTGGAAGTTCAGCTCTGCGTGATGCACAGCAAAGGGAAGACTTGTGCCAAATTAACCCTCCGTGTCTGTGTCTATGTGAGATGTAACAGTGAGGACAATGCAGAAGGAAGAAGAAAAGGGAGGGGAGGGGCCGCAGTGGAGCAGGCACGAGAAGATGATTGGTGGCCGTGTGTGAGTAGGGCGGATCTATAGCACGCAGTCTCGTGTGGCATTCACCTCATGCAGTTGCTAGCTACAATGTCATGTGTGCACACAGTGCAGGTACTGTTCATGTGTTCAATGTTTTGATGTGTTATAATAACATTTTTATAACTTTCATCTACAGTATGATCTGTAAGTGCACAATTGAGTCATAGTGCTGTTTATTTTTATACGGCTGTCAGCAGATGCCATGATTATGCCATGATGTTGTACACGCTAACAATTCAAAATATCTATAAAAATCTTTTTTGACTATCCATTTCATTTCTGATTTATTGTAATGATTATTGATTTATTTACATTCAAGTGTCGTAAGTCGGGGACTGCCTGTAGTAAAGATTTAAACTTTTCCTGTGGATGCTTGAGTCCTCTGAGAGGAAGATGTCAAAATTTGCATGAAATCTGCTTTCCCACGTAACTTGGATTCTGATGCATCATGAAGCCAAAGAGAATGTGGAAAGCTGAGGATTTTTATTTATTTATTTATTTATTTTTATTTTTTACAATGGTTAATTGCCCTTCTTTCGTCTCCAGCTGTGTGAAGCTGGACTATGAGATGTTTCCTCTTCAGCAAAGATGACTTCCTTTTGTTTAGCCAAACTATTCCCAAACAGTCTCACTTCCATTAGTTGTGCACATTGTTTGCTCTAGTTCATGTTTAACGTGCTTGTTAAATTGTCACTGGTTGTAAGGTGATGCCAGCCCTCCTACAAGCAGGTAGTTAAACCTTTCCTTATTGACTGATCTTTGAGATAACAAGGTTTTGGGTCCTCTTGCTGCTGGGGATATGTGTCTCCTTAGCCCAATATCCATCAGTGATCTTAAGCTTGTGCTGCATCCAATGCACTTGTCAGGCCCTGTTAGACTCCATACTTTACAGTTCATTAATGATTTGCTCAGCAGGCTGTCCAGTCTAGGGGCCATTGTATTGCCTACTGTAATGGATATGATGTACAGTACAATACTGTTCCTATTCTGCTGGATCAACTGGGGTTAAGTACCTCTCCCAGGGGCATCCTTGTTGTAACCCCCCAGCTCCCCAACATCATTGTTGTATAGTGCTGTCACAAAGCACACCACTAGCTTCCCTCACTCTCAGTAATACACAAAGCTTTTGTAATTACCCTTCCGTTAACCTCCAGTTAAAGATGGCAAACTGTGCCGCTTTCTTTGTTTATTCTCGAATATTTATCAGTAAGCATTTGTGTCCTTTGGCAAATTAAGGGCATTGGAAACAGGGCTGGAACAGTGAAGTGACATGATGTGACATTTTGGACAATCTGGGGGGAAAAGACTGCTTGACTGCAAGGTTCCTACTCTGTAATTAACGTTAAAAGGAGGCGTGATGCTCGGCTCTTAATTTTGCTGCAACGAACAATGGAACCCAGAGTGAGACTGAAATTTGAGGCTGCCGACACCCCGCTGGCAAAGTGAGAGCGTCCATAATATGGTGTTTGCACCTTTAAAGCAGAGCAGAAATGGTGCACTGTTTTTGAGCATGTCACTGGGTTTATCCGACCGCAAAGCAGGCTGCAGTAAGGGGTGATACGTTTAGGACTTCCAGATCTGGATGAGGTATTGCCTAGAAATATGCATTAGTGACATTATTATAGGCTCTAAGTCTGATCTGAGGAGAGCCTAGACAGTTACATAGGCTTGCTGTTGTGTGCTAATCTCCATGTGCCCCACATTTACCTCGTTGTCACAAAGGTTGAGTGAAAATGTGAGCAAGGTTTGTTTGCGTCTCCACCTGGCATCCGATGCAGATTGACGGTGATGTAATGCTGTCTTTCAAGGAGATCACTTGTGTCCTCCTTATCCTATTGCAGATAAAGCAGTGGACTCCCTGGTGTTGTGAATGAGAAACACAAGTCAAACCCAAGTCATCTATCTGTATGATGATTTTAAACTGATCCATTTTTAACCCAAGAGACCTGAATGTGCTATGAAGTTTCAATCTCCATCATGCTGTGAAGAGAGCACTGGGGTAGCTGATGACAGTGGGTGTTTTCCTGGGATGTTTTATTCATTCCTTGCTGGGAGCTGCTGATGCTTTGGGACTTTGGGTTTCTTGGATAACCCATCAGATTATTGCTCAGCACTCCCATGGTGAGGACCATGCAAACAGCTGCCCATGAAGAACAAGGAAAAACCATTTAGGTCAAGGGCAGTGTTTTGTTTTTTGTTTTTTTTTGGAACTCCTCAATAGCTTTCTGCTGTGCTCTATTTTCTGAATGCTAGGTCACTTCACAATAAAGAGTTATGCACCAGGTGGTGGGGTGATGTTATTTTTATTAAAGCAGCAAAGTCAATTTCTTCTCTTGGTTAGATGGTTCACAAAGTGGTTGCTGCTTTGTCAGTTGTCAACTTTGTATTTCTCAATACATTCTTCATGGATCCCTTCTCCCAGCCTCATGCTTATGCTCTTACCTCCCAGTCCTCACTTATTGTTTGTGTCCCTGCCATCCTAATTTCCCCCAAACAGTTCCTCTTCATCAAGGATGATGTTCAAAGAACTTGCTGCTCAGGGATGGGTCTGAAGACTGTCTTCCATGCTTTCCTTGTGTAATTTATATAAGATGCACAGTTTTGTCCAAGGGATTTTTTTAAAATTATTTTTGCATGGAACTTGTTTGCATTTTCCCTTCCCATAGCAATGTGGCTGAATGCTAGTTTTTCTGTTCAACTGTTTTTGTCCATACTTGCACATCTGCAGAATTTTTTTCATTCTCTACCTCTCTCTTCGAAGTTTCCCATCTGTGCATGTCTCATTCCTGTTTCAGCTCCTTAAGCCACAGAGCATATGATACTGATCTTATGAATTTGAGACAGTTTTTGGGTGAGTCATGTTAGCATCACTTTCCTGTAACAGGGCTGTAAAAAACCTCTTTACTGGTAGGAGCTGTTCATTGAAGTCGTTCCATTTCTGGCCACATTTGATAGAACATACAGTTTATAGTGTACTTCTGTGTAAATAACCTTAGTCTCCGTGACAACGCTAGAAGTAGGGAAAAGATGGGGATGCTGAATTGTCATAGACTCGCGTCAGATGTCGAAAGGTTGTTCCATTCAGCTAAGTTATGCTGTAAATGTTGTGCACTAACCTGATTCAACTGTTTACCCAAGGTTGTTCTTCTAATGTTAGCATCTAAATGTTCTGTTTTTTCCCCCTCCTTCCCCACAGACACCTTGCAGCAACCAGCTTCCCCAGTTGTTGTGCTGAGCTAGCTGTGGAGTGTGAAATGAATACGCCCTCCTCTGTGCCTCAGCATTCCTTGCACAGGCATTACGGTCCTTGATGGACAAGTGCTCTTTGTCAAGCACTGCACAAGAATTTTCCTGGGAATGATGGACTTGTGATAATGGTGGCACATTGACAGTGGTGCTTTTGCTGCTGTATCTGGCTAGCAAGTAGCCTGGGTCTTCAGAGACACTTATAAATTACCGATGACATGGTAATGGAGATGGGTCTTGAACTGTTGCTTGATGCAGCTCTGGTGCACAGGATATGAGCAGCCCTTGTCCAAAGGCAGGCGACAGAGTTAACCCCATCAGAGTTTTCAGAGGGTTCAAGGACTCCTCGAAAATCATGCAGTCTGATGAGCTTTTCAGCAGAAAAGTTAAAGCCTTGAATGGGAATATGGGACCTCCTAAAGCCAGTATACAAGGGATGGGTGATAATGGGGGGAAAACCAACGGGACACCAGCCATGCCTAAGATGGGGGTCCGAGCAAGGGTTTCTGAGTGGCCACCCAGGAGGGAAGGCTGGGAGTGCCGCCTACCTCCAAACTACGAAAGTGTGATAACAGGCTTCCACAATGGACAATCAGAACAAAGCGTGGACATCCAAGAACAAGGCGACGAGATCCCGGTGGACACTTATGAAATCCCCAGTAGCAAATACTCATTAGGCGACTTTCTGAACCGTTCACCTCTCAAGGGGCTCCACCCGATCCGTCAGCGAAGCAACAGCGATGTAACTATCAGTGACATTGATACAGAGGACATTCTGGACCAGAATGCCGTCAACCCCAACACAGGGGCCTCTTTGCACCGCGAGTATGGAAGCACATCATCCATTGACCGGCAAGGTCTGTCCAGCGATGGGTTCTTCACCATGCTGAGGGGTTACCAGGTTGACAACCTAGATCACCGTAGTCTGCCCCCGGTGGGTTTTCCTGAGCTGCTGAGATATGACACCGCTATTTCTCCTAGCCTCCAGACAGCTGCCCAGATTGCCAGAGGGGAGATTGCGCGCATCTCAGGCTTTGACTATGTAGACAGCTCCCTCCTCTATAGCCACGAGCGGGAGAAGTCCTTCATTCGTCGGTTCAAGTCTGAAACATCAGAGACCTCTTTGTTTAGGAAGCTTCGAACTATCAAGAGTGAGCATGATGGACTTCGCCTATCAGTTGAGCAGGAGGACCGTCGATCTGCAAGCTTCCAGAAGTGTTTTTCACATTACGATGTGCAGAGCATCCTGTTCAATATCAGCGAGGCAGTGGCCAACCGGGCCAACCTGGGCAAACGGAAAAACACCACTACTGGGGCCTCTGCAGCCTCACAACCCCAGGCTACTGGCAGTGCCCCCATGTTAGAGTCCCCTCTGGGAAGCCAGGAGGACCTGAACTCCAAAGAGAACTTAGACACTGATGAGGGGGATGGAAAGAGTAATGACCTGGTGCTCAGCTGCCCCTTCTTCCGGAATGAAATTGGTGGTGAGGGTGAGCGGAGAATCTCGCTCTCTAGGGCCAACTCAACCAACTACAATACAGGGGAGAGTTGTTCTTTTGAGTCCTCACTCAGCTCCCACTGCACCAATGCTGGGGTCTCTGTTCTAGAGGTTCCCCGCGAGAGCCAGCCCATCCATCGGGAGAAAGTGAAGCGCTACATCATTGAGCATATTGATTTAGGAGCATATTACTACCACAAGTACTTCTACGGGAAAGGTAGGTGAAGCCTTTTTGCTCTGAATACTGACAGCTGAACACGTGTATATTTATGTAACTTCAACATAACCTCCTTTCTTCTGAGTGAAAGCATTCTGGTTGCACCACAAACAATACCACATGAGGAGGGAATTCACGCACAATGTAGAGAACTGATCCCGAGACCAGGGATAGTCTGAGATTTGTGGCCTGCAAGCAGACGCTGCTACTGTCGAAACAAAAGGAGGTTTGTTCCCCAGGCGGGATTCTGTTTCACCTCCTGAGTGGCTTGAGTGTCCTGGTTTCCAGAAAGCAAGGCCAAGTGTGATGTTTCCTCACAGTAGATGTTGGGGGGTTTGACACATGAGAATTCCAAGTGGAATGAAAGTATGGCACAGCTGTTCTGGTCTGCTATAAAATGGGGTGGAGTTTGCAATGTTTAGAGTGAGGGGTTGCAAATGAGGCCCCATACACATCAGTCAAATTTTTCCAAGTTGAACCTTTCTACACAGTCAATACAACACTTTCAGTTGCTGTAAAGTGTTTTAATTATGCAGTTTGGATACAACACAATAAATAAATAGAAGAACGTGGTATACATACCTGCAAACACTTTTGCAAGTGTGATTTGCAAATAACAATGTCACATTCAGATAATTCAGAAAGGCATTTTTTTTACATTTTGCATTTAAATTCTGCCTACTGTGTTAGTTAAATATCCAACATGATGAGTGTTCTGGTGTTCACGTTGTTAAAACAAAAAAAAAAGAAGCTGTAACACTGGAAAAGAAGCTGGATGTTATAAGCAGTTTGAAAGAGACTGAAGAACCAAGTGTTACAAGATGCATATTTTTCATTGTTTTTTGGTACTGTTTTGCATTGTCTTGTATTTTAATGTTGGTGGTGCACTAAGTTATTTATTTAATAAGTGTGTTTTCTGCACTCTGCTCCTGACCCTATATTGCTCCAAAACTTTTTTTTTTTGCACAAATTGGCACATTGTCATGTTTCTGTGAAACATTGCAATCTGGTTACAGTTGAACTGATGTTGTCCTCACCAGTCACAAAGGTGCAAGGTTCAAGCTCTAATCTCCCCTGTAGGCAGTAGGTCTGTGCTGTAAATGACAAAAGTATTTCAGATATCTGTGCTTTTAAATATCGCCTGTGTCCCATCTATTGTTGGTGTTCTGAATAATGTACTTTAAAAAGGTCAGTATCTCTTAGAAAATCTGGCTTGCCCTACGAAGGCTGAAATACCTTTAGCCGCCATGAATCAGCCAGTTACTTTTCTTTTCAAAGCTAAAATTATGTAAATGAATATCTTTTGTGGGAGATTCAGTGATTTTCAGTGATGAGATGAGTCCTTGGATGAATGTAAAAGGAATGACTGGAATTCACATTCATTTATAGTGAAAAAGAAATGTTTTAAAAAGGAGCAAAGAGTGACAGGTTACACACATCTCCGTGCTTTCTATTTCTAATGTCTCATTCTGTCAAGTTCCTGAAGGCACTGTGGATTAGACTGATGTCAGCTGCGGTTTTGTGTAGTTATTTCTTAAATCTGCATCTTTCTCGCTTGGCTTTGATCCAGAAGATTGGCTCTTGTACAGAAGGATAAGTGGCGTTTACACAACATTAAAATTGTGCATGGCATGCGTTTCTGCGAAGAACTTCATTCAAACTTTTTTGTCGTCATAATGAAAAGTAATGTCACAGAATTTTTTTTAACGCAATGCCACTGCTGGAATTAAGAATTTTTAATGTTTTTCAAATCCCTGCTGTCTGGTCTAATGAGTAGGTCATCAGGTCAAGTTTACTTTAAACTCAGTGAAGGCCTGAAAGAGGATGAACAATAGGGTCCCATCAGTTGGGGCAGTGTTTCAGATTTGGGTTGGATAATGAGTCCAATGAGGCAACACATAACTGTCAAAATATGCAAATGCTCTTTGTCCTTCTTTACATTCAGCCACCAGTGTAAGTTGTTCATGACCAGTTTATTTCTTTCCTGCTGAACACAAAAGGCTTGGGCAGGAGTAACAACCCCCAACAACCCTTCCCACTGCTCCCCAAGTCTCAGCTTCCCACCCAGCTAATGCATGTCATTAAGATTGAGTACTTGCAGATCGTTACAGCGTGTGAGCCTGTGGCCATCTCTTCATGTCGCTATGTTTTATTTCAGCTGTGCTTCAAAGCAGCGGGGGGTAGGGAAGAGTCTGGCAGGGAGGACGGTGGGTAGGAGAGGGGTGCCAAGGAGGTGGGAAGATTAGCAATAATGACAAAGTGCTCATGTTTAGAGTTGGACTGAATTGCTGACTGACAGTTTAATCTGAAGTGTTGGCCTGAATAATTAAGGACACAGTCACCAATGAGAGGCCTGGTTTACCGTGAGTCACTGCTGTGCCCCTACCAGTGTGTTTGCATTCTCCACCCTGTGTGGTTTGTGCTCACCACCAGCAGATCTCCTTCCCAACCTGGCAGTTGCCTCTTAGGACTTTAATTGCCCCGTGTCAACATCAGAGTCACAGTGGTTAGCTCTTAAATGGTTTCAGTGGCCAGTGGACCACCTTCTCACCAGGACCCCCCACAGAGATGTATATGGTCCACTGGCTTGTTCCCCTTCAACTTGGGGATGGTGGTGTATTGCTTAGAGCCGCAATTCTAAAACTCAGGTTTGAATCCCACCTCCTGCTGTAGTAACTTTGATCAAGGTTCTTAGACTGAACTCATACAGTAAAATCACCTAGCTATATAAAAAGGTAACTCACCAAAAGTGGCTTCATGTACAAACTTCACATTGTAAGTTGCTTTGGAGAAAAGCATCAAATGAATAAAATAACAGGAAATATAAGACTGTGACTTATTTGTGTTTGGATTGGGCAGTGAGGCTAGCCCAGCATGCATCTGTGTAGAAGCTATTGTAAGAACTTGCTTGAGGGTGAACATCTTGAGCTGGGTTTCTGTCTATGACCTCCAGAGCACCAGAACTACTTTGGAGTGGATGAGAACTTGGGCCCAGTGGCCATCAGCATTCGTAGGGAGAAACTGGACGATGGGAAGGACAAGGAGGGGGCACAGTACAACTACCGGGTTGCCTTCAGGACAAGTGAGGTAAGTGCAGCTCATGAGTCATATCTGGAGATATTTTCACTGGTTCTATCTTCTATCCCATCAATCTCAATTCCCCTCCCAGGACAAAGGAGTGTGCTCATAGAATTATCAGTTTCATTTCATTATGTTCTTCATTTATTTGCTTGCATTTGTTTTGGATTTTGAGCCAGTTTTTAATGTGGCGATGAGTGTCTACCCTGGTTTTGTAGCTTTGAACCAAGTCATTTTTGAGCTATGTTTTCCAGTTTACTAAGTTTATGGGGTTTGGAAATCATTTTATTTATCTGGCTGTCATTCAGTCCTACCATCCCAGAAAGCTGCAGTAACTGCAAACAACAGGGCTATGTCATTGGTGATCATTGGTTATTTACTGTTTAGCAGATTGTTATTTATGAGTTGTCATATCTGATCATATACATGAGGCCTGAAAACAGTGATGCATGAAGTAGTCATGGGGAAAATGTGATCTTGCTAAAATTGTTCCCACATTTCAGGACACTAAATCGCTAAGCCTGGCCACAACTGCGGGAGGACCCCTTCCACATACAGAAAGAGTTTATTGAGTAGGCGATCGGGAACTTTGAGATAGTCAAACACATGGTGATTCCAAACACATTTTTGCCTCCCTGTTTACTTATAGAGCAACTCAGCTTTCATCCAACCTGACTTGAGTAGTTTACCTTCTCCCCTGTTAACATATGTAGGTGTTTGAAACTGTCCTGTGATGTAGTAACTACACTTTGCATCACAAAGGTGTAGGTTCATGTCTTTTAATGCATCCCCCAACAAATAACTTATTCATTCAGATGGGAATGTGTTCCTAAAAATGTCCAAAGGGTGAAGCTGTAATCTGTGTAAGTCTATTTGGATGAAACCACAGCCAGACAAATAAACATGGAGTTCTGCTGCTCACTATCCCAGTAACACACAAGTGCACACACTGAAGCATCCACACAGGGAAAGCAGTCTGTGGGTCACCACAGAGGACTTTTTCCCTGAATTATTCAGGTAAGATCCATGACAACATGAAAAAATCCTTTTTGCCACAGCAAGAGTTTAACCACCAAATTCCAAGCTCGTCTGTAGTCTGGGAAAACCCTTTTTGTTGACATTTAAAAGCCATGACGTGATTCCTCAGGACCACATGAACCTCAGCAAGAGCAGAATCCTTTAGAACAACAGTGGCTGTCCTTCAGGTTGACTGCAGGGAAGAAAGCTGAGGGGCTGATTTGCCAGCTCTTACAGATGGAAGGGTAGAGGGTTGGGGTTAAGAGTTCAGCTTGCCTGGAGAGACCTCATGAAGGTTTGTGAGGAAAGCAAAAAATACTTCATTTTGGTCTTAGTTAGCATGCCTCAGTTATCATGTTCTCTCTCTCTCTTGCACACACACACACACACACACACGAGACAGTATTTTTTGGGCTTTGCTTGCTTTGTTTACTTCAGGCCTATTGCTGTCACACCTGTTCACTTACAGCTCACTACCCTGAGAGGAGCCATCTTGGAGGATGCAGTGCCCTCCACAGCTCGGCATGGCATGGCACGGGGTCTCCCTCTGAAGGAGGTGCTGGAGTACGTCGTTCCGGAGCTCAACATCCAATGCCTGAGGCTGGCTCTCAACTCACCTAAGGTTCCGGAACAGCTGATCAAGCTGGATGAACAAGGGGTGAGTAGAGAAAGAGTAGAAGAGACAACATAAACTTGGCTACTTATTACTCTTTGCTAATTGTGTTGCACAGGAACCAGAGGAGCCCTGATAGGGTGGGGCAAGAGATGGTCTAGGATTTGTGGATTGGTCGTCATGTAGGGTTGTGGTTTGGGGTTGAAGTCTGGGACTAGGACTGGGACTGGGTGATGGACAGGGTCCCTCTGATGTGGCTCCACTCTCTGCTTCATTCCTCTCCTTCCCATCGCTCTCTCTTGTGTCCCTGCTGGACATCACTCAAGCCACAGGCCTGTGACCGGGTGGAGAGTTTACCCACATGATTGACATCAGGCCCAGCCAAAGAAAGCCTTACGGACGCTTGCCTTGATTTAGCACTTTATCTGGGATGTGGTATGTGATAAATCAAACAGTTCTCATTGATTTCTTGCCATTATCCTTTTGGGGCCTTGTAATTAGCAGAGCTGCGCAACACAAATTTATCTTTGCAGATGTAAATTAGAGTCGCGGCAGAGCAGTGCAAGACAAAGGCCATCAGTGACAAACCTTAGCCTCAGTGGGGAGAACATTTTGCTCCTCTACAAAATAAAAACATCAGCTGTGCATTAACTGATTACATACTCACCTGTCCTTCAGTTTTTGGTCTCATGGAGTTTCTGTGCTGTGATTTACCAAGCGGGATCATGGCTGCAGTTCTTTGCCGAATCACTAAGGTCATCATCCTTTTTGCACTGGGTGTTTCAGTGCAAAGCAGCCCAGTGATATCCCAGAACTTCTTCCTTTCTGCTGTTTTGATTCAACACAGATCTAGAACACTGCTGTAGCTCATCTGGTGAATGCCTTCTTACAAGCTACTGTTCATTATCAGGTGACATTGTCTGCATTGCATTTTTGTGGTAGTTATATTACGCTTACCTTTATCTATTTAGTGAACGCTTTTCTCCTACTCTGCACACAGCCTACTCTGCCTTTATAACTGCTTATACCGATTTACCCATTTAATCAGCGATGTAAATTTTACAGTATAAATTCAGAGTAAGTACCTTAATCAAAGGTAGTACTGCAGTGGGATTTGCACCTGGGTCCTTTGCATTCCAAGGCAGTGCCTCTAACCAATGCGGACCCTGCTGTCTCTATACTCTTTCTCTGAGAAGTATAGGGAATTGACAGGTTGAGTGCCACTGTGCACAGAGACACTCGGATTGTATTACTTACAGTCTGTGTTTGAGGACATTTATGGGTTCACAGATGAGGGGAAATGGCTAATAATGGATCAATGGAAACCTGAGCAATGCCCACAGTACCAGCTGCACAACTGTAGCATCACTTAATTTTTGTTTTATTGGAAATCGCTCATTCATTCTTTGGGGCTATTTTTATATTTACATTTATTCATTTAGTTAATGATTTTATCCAAAGCAATGTACAGCTCAGAGTGAAGAAAAGTGCATCAACAACAGACAGTGAGATATGTATACAGGTCCATTTCTCACTGTTGCATAGTGCAAAAACATTGTTTTTGTTGGTACACATTATATTGCAACTGCCCATAGAACTGATAGTTAGTAAGTTTTTTTTTTTTTTTAAAAAAAACAAAAATGTACTGAAAATTTATGGAACAGAGAGGACACCAGGAGAGAAATATGTCCCAAAGAGATGAATTTTGAGATCTTTCTTGAGTGCGGACACATTTTATCAGTATGGTTGAAATTGTGATGTTCATCAGAACTACAGAGTTATAAATCACAACATTTCTTATTCTTTTTACATTCATTCAAAAACTACCCCTTGTTTTTTTTTTTTTTTTTTTTTCTGATTACAAGAAAGAGAAATAAGGAGGAAGGGTGGGTGCTGGCTGCTGCTGCACACAGTCAGACAATTTCCTCCTTATTACTGTAATTATGTCTGTCAGAAACAAGGCTGTTCTTTTTGTGGAATAGGTGCAGGTCTGCGCTCCCTGGTCCAAGGAGCTTTAATTCGGTATGTGCACACATACACGCATGCATGCATACATGCAGTGGCCACCAACTGCAGGTACACCCAGTGTCCATCTGAATGATGGATGAGAAGCAACACAGCTGTTGCCATGGTCACAACAGTCCTGTTCTTCAGTGGGCCCCTGACAAAGGTCCACGGAGAATTTGTGTTTCATTAACGCCAGCTGGGTTTAGGACACACTGCAGGCCCTTGTTATTTCTGACGTCCTTGTACGTCTCCTGTGGCACTCTTTGGTTTAAAAATAACTGTGCTCAGACCTGGGGTTTGGGTGACAACTGCAATGGAGACCATGCTTCCTTTTTGTTGGGCAACATGTGACTTTATGAACAGGGATGAAGTTCAAAAGCACAATCAAGTCTGAAAGTCATCTGGATAGACAGCAGATGGTGTAGTGATTGAGGACCTAAAGGCAAGAGAGGCAGGGACCTGGTAGTGGTTAGTGGTGAAGGTTGTATAGTTCCTCCACTTATCCTTAATAATAAAATTCAAACTATTTAGGAAAAATGATCTTGGCCACAGCAATATTTCACTGTTGTGCAAATTAAATGTAAATTAAGTTTTACTGCCTAAATGCAGAGCTTAAACAGGTGTCCATGTTCTAGTAGGAAGCTAAATAGCAACTGTCAGTAAATATCACCACTGCATTTCCATTAAGAAAGCTTAGCCAAATTCACTGTAATAAGGATTTTCCAAATTAAGCTAAAACATTTTTATGACTTTACCTTCAAAGGTTTAAAAACAATGAAATGTGGTCTTTATTTAGAATCTAGTGATTAGAGCCATGGCCTTTCAGTCAGAGGCCTCTTGTTTGAAATAAACTGTTTTGTTGTAATATCCTTGATCTAAGGTACTTGCTTTGAATTGACACAACAAAATTTGACCCGCTGTTGAAATACTATAAATTGTTGTAAGCAACTTAAATAACAAATCTGACATTTTAAATTGCCATGGTGGAAACTGTCTGCTAAATCACTAAATAATAAGTACTGTTTTTTAAATTACACTTTTAAATGCATAATAAATCCAACAACGGGATTGATATACAGATAGATTATAGATAAATACAAAAGCATATTTAATGTTTACTGTATAAAATTTAGATATTACACAAATATGTGTGCACCAGTTTATAAGTACATCAAATCTGAGGTGAAAAGGCCATTATAGTTCTGAGATTAATTGTTTCTTGCGCGTGCAAAGAAAAGGATTTTTGTTTTTGGCTTGCACTGACAGAAATTAAATATGCAATTTTACATAACCAAGTCAAATTGTTTAAGTAAAGTTTAAACAAAATGTTTGCTTTATTTGTTAGTAAGCAATATATAGCTTGCTAACATTAACTACAGTTTGTTGGCTGAAGAGGTCCTGCTTTTGTGCCTTTAAGTTTGGGTCTTTATTGCAGTTGCATTTAAAAATCCATTCAGAGCTGGGAGTGGTATGCATCTGTGCTGTAAGAGGTGTCAGCACAGCTGCCCTAATGTCCCCATAGGCCAGCAATCTGCAAAGCAGGAACACCAACAGGACACTACCTTCACGTTTATGATACGATGCTCCCTGACCTCAGGCACAAGAGGATTCATCACTTTGGACACAAAGAGATAAGGGCAGGCAGCCTTAGTAAGCACCCTGTCTCTGTGAGTCAGCCTGTCTACCGGCTGTGCACGAGAAAGAAATACCTGCAAGACCTATGAGATATCTCTCTGGGTCTCCAGCCAGATGCAAGAACAGAGACACCCTGTATGTACTCCCTCCTTACAGGCTGTTTAGGCTAAGGTCCTGTATTCATTGGGGACTGCAAAGACGCTTTGTCCCAATGTATGGAAAAGCAACGTATCAGGTGGCCCGTCTCTACTATATCTGCTGAATCAGCGTAACACCATCTAGCAGTCCAACTACTTGAGTTGGTCATTCAGAAACTAGACTGAGTGACACTCTACCCTCATCTGTTTCTTCCCATTTTATGCCACTGGGCCTGTCTTACACAGCACATGGTGTATAAGTATGTTGATGGCTGTGTAGTTTGAACAACCCTTGCTGGGCCATTTTAGAGCAGCAACAGGATGTGGCAGTGACATGGTGACTCATGGGTCTGTTGCGTTTGGATGATGTCCAGCATGTCCTTGTTGAGTCTCTCTCCCCTTGTGAGTTGCCTTGAGGCATCGGCATGAAGAGTGTGTCACCAGAAGCAGCCGTGACCATCTGACAGCCTGGACTCAAGCCAGCAAACCAAGCGTATGAAGCTGAAAACTGAAACTCCTATATACCCAGCCTGGATCACCTCAAGACCTGCTACAGAGCTCACTGGAAATAGGGTCATCACAAGGGTGTCTTTGGAAACCTAATGGAGACATGTAACCTGTGGCATTTACACTATATTTTTATTTATTATTTTCAGGTTACACTTTTCTCCAGAAGCAACTTGTAGTATTAAGGTGCTTGCACTGATTTACCGATTTATACAGCTGGGCAAAGTTTACTGTATCAGTGCAGGATAAGTACCTTGATCAAGGGTACCATAGCAAGGGATGGGATTCAAACAGGTCTTTCAAGTACAAAAGGTATTAGCTTTAACCGCTAGACCCACTGCTGCCACATATCTATGCTTGATGAATTAAACACATCTAACAGTGCTTGGGCAAAACGGCAGAGTCTAAGCAACTGATAGATACTCTTATGCACATTGCACTCTGCAGCTTCATGCAAAGGAAGAGCTCTGGGGACATGGATCTGGCCTACGGTTTGCTTTGCGCACTTTTTATATTTAGTTTCATGAAAGTGCATTTGATCCTCTTAGATGTTTTGCTCAACAGTTATTCCTGTATATGCAAAAACAGAGAGATGGCACTGAAATGAAAGCGAAAGTCGAGTCTAGAGACAGTTGCTTTGATCCCTTGAGATGCAAAGGGGGAGGAGAGCTGTTAAACAAAGGAGGAGAAAGGGGGAAAGCATTATGGGATTGTTGTAGGAGTGTGTAGAATAGTGATGAAGCATTTAGACCCCAAGTTGAACCCGGACTATCGCGATGGGATCTGAACAGGAGTAACACCAGCCTGCACCAGTCTCTGTACCACTGGGGACCTGTCGTTGGAGATTAAAAGCATAAATAATGGTGTTTAATGCACTTTCCCGATATGCTATGAACCTACTTCATAGCTGGAATTTCCTCAAGACGTGCAGTGGATCTGCCTACTTTATGGGTAGCCAAGAGTTTTTAGAGGTTTTCCAGCCCTTTCTAATGGGATTCTTTATAAGTAGGAGCTGAGATGAAGGCTGTGCCGGCAACCCCTTATTCATTGTGGCACTTCAATGTTTGGGTTTGCTTATGGTTTGCACTGGGGGGAATATTCACATGTGCATATTATTTTCATTTGGCTAATGTTCTTGTGTACAGTTTGAAATGCAACCGTGGAGATGGAAATACATCATTTTATGAAAGGACAAGATGAGCTACAGGATGTCTCCACTTTCCACAACACTGATCTTCTCCCCGCTTTGTGGCTGCAGCTGAGCTTCCAGCACAAAGTGGGGATCCTGTACTGCAGGGCAGGCCAGAGCACAGAGGAGGAGATGTACAACAACGAGAGTGCCGGGCCGGCCTTTGACGAGTTCCTTGACCTGCTGGGCCAGAGGGTGTGGCTCAAAGGCTTCACCAAGTACAGGGCACAGCTGGACAACAAGAGTAAGGCTCGTGCTCTTAGTATACACATATACTGTATGTGTATGTATGTCTGAGGAATGTGTTTCTCATTGCATGTGTGTTTTTGTTCAAACATGATGGTGTGCATCACCTTGGGTTCTCTCTCCTTGCTTGCAGCTGATTCCACAGGCACACACTCCCTCTATACCACCTACAAGGACTATGAGCTGATGTTCCATGTGTCCACATTGCTGCCCTACACCCCCAACAACCGACAGCAGGTGAGAGAGAGCACAAGTTATCTGCCTTCAAATTTCCATTTATCTATTTAAAACCTGCAGGAACTGGACTTCAAACCCAGGACCTCACAGTCCAGAGGTAGCAGCTCTAACCACCGTGCCACCTGCTGGTACCACTCTTCTGCCTGTTTGCACAGTACTGGGCTGCTGACAGCTGCTCTTATTCCCTTATGTGTGTGTGTAAATTGGAAAGACTGAAATGATGCCCTCCCAGCTAGAGCCCCCCAGTCAACTGGCAGGCATGGTTGTTATGGTAACAGTGCCTAACACAGATTTTAATTAGAACTTCTCGGGAGGGAAGCAGCACGAGAGGGGGCCGAATGTCTGTTATGGTTGGCAGTGCTGAGGACATCGGATCAGAGATGTGAGAAGATCCCACAAACGTTCAGCATCGCCGAGTGGCCTTTATAGCAGCAGCAGCAGGCCAATTGGAGGTTGCTTATAGACCTGGCTGCACCAGGTGTTGTGATCATGGCCTGGGGGAACATTGCGCAGGTGATGTCACAGAGAAAAGCTTAACTATAAATTTATGTCTTAACCTCGACTGGCAGGATTACAAGATTTCCCTCCACTTTCGTCTGGTGCGTAAATTACATTTTCCTGTGTGGGATTAGTGTTTATCCCCATCAGCTGAGCTTCCAGAAGGCTGGAACAGGGTGCATGAGTTCTTGTGGCCATATACACTGTTTTTGCCTTAAGTCCTGCTTGTTTGTGAAACTTATTGCCAGGGCAGTAAGGCAGTGCAAGATGAGACAACGGGCAGCCTGGCTGCTGTGTTTCAGTGCTGTGTGCTCAGAAAGCAACCTGGTGCAAACTGTTCTCAACCTCCAGAGGGAAAATTGTTAAAGGGGTGCCAAGGTAGCATCACTGATAATCACTCAACCCATGAAGGGGAAGGTTGAGTCATAATGAGATGCAGGGGGACTAGGTGATGTAGAGGTTATAGCCATTGCCTTGCACATCGATTATCCAGGTATAACCCCTCCTTATCTGTAAATACCTTGATCAAGGTTCATACCCTGAATTTATGCAATATAACTTACCTTACTTTTTAAATGGGTAATTCCATGTAAGTAGCTTAGTGTACATACCGCACATTTTAAATTGTGTGCACTAAATGTACTTCATGAGACAAGGTAAGGAGGACATTCACATTGGTTCATAAAGGAACAGTTGGCTTTTATAAGCAATGTTCAAATCACTGCAAGGGAAAACAAGTCCCCCATTTCCCCATTGAGAAGAACATTTAAAAGGGGTTACTGAGGTCATCAGTTTTACTGGTGTTCTATTGTTTATTATTTTCATCATGTATCTCCACTTTTCTGTGCTGCTCAGCTTCTGAGGAAAAGACACATAGGGAACGACATCGTCACCATCGTCTTCCAGGAACCCGGGGCCTTGCCCTTCACACCCAAGAGCATCCGTTCCCACTTCCAGCATGTGTTTGTCATTGTGAAGGTGCACAACCCCTGTATGGAGAACGTTTGCTACAGGTGAGCGAGGATCTTGGCAAGTTGTTCGTGTGCTGCACTGCAGAGGAGTGCTCCTGGGTTCATGAATTGTAGCACAATGAGACTGCGTGAGAGAGAGGGGAGGTCCCATCTGGGCCCTTGCAAAATTAATGGCTTCAAGTCAAAGCGTCAGTTGGCGCTCGAGTAATGGAAAGAGCCATCAAGTAAAAGTAATGAGCTCAGACTCTTGAGTGTTCTAGGATTCAGCGCACCTTTGATGTCTATCTCCTGGTAAATATTTTTGGCACTTAACAGCTTCGTCAGTATTTTACGTGGCTTTAAACTAAAATCTGTGTCTTTCTGCTCCCTACGGATTGCGTCTAGCTTGATGGATCCTTGCCATGCATGAAGATGCCGCACCGCTGGATTTGTTTTGTTTGATATACAAATATTATTTTAGAAGCTGGATCTTCAGGGTTCATATTTTTGATGAAGGATTTTCTTAAAAAAGGATCTAAACTCAGTGCTGATATGAGTCTTAAATGTCTTGTGGTTTGGAAATGTGTTATGCTGTAATATGAACATTTCCTAACTATCCTGATCATTCAAGAAGGTTAAAGTCTTTGTGTTCATTGCTGTATCCAAGCTGTTATTTATGGAAAGAGGGACGGCCACAATGCTCACAACTATTCTGGTTCTACCCTGTTCCATGCAGCGTCGCTGTTTCCAGATCTAAAGGGGTGCCTGCCTTTGGCCCCCCAATCCCCAAGGGAGTGACCTTCCCAAAGTCTGCTGTGTTCAGGGACTTCCTTTTGGCCAAGGTGATCAATGGTGAGAACGCAGCCCACAAGTCAGAGAAGTTCCGTGCAATGGCCACACGCACACGGCAGGAGTACCTCAAGGACTTGGCTGAGAACTTTGTGAGCACCACCACCGTGGACTCAGCTGTCAAGTTCAGCTTCATCACACTAGGTGCCAAACGGAAGGAGCGGGTCAAACCACGTCAGGATGCACACCTTTACAGCGCTGGTGCCATCACCTGGGCTATGGTTGGCCGTGACTTCGGCCAGTCTTCAGACATCGAGTGCCTGTTGGGAATTTCCAATGAGTTCATCGTGCTTGTCGAGGAGGAGTCCAAGAATGTGGTGTTCAACTGTTCCTGCCGTGATGTCATTGGCTGGACCTCAGGACCAATGAGTATCAAGGTTTTCTACGAGCGTGGAGAGTGCGTGATGTTCTCTGCCCATGAGAATTGTGGGGAGGATATCCGAGAGATTGTGCAGCGGCTGGAGGTAAGACCAAAGCTCATGTGTAAAAGACATCATATGGGCCACATCCAGTGCAGTAGTTAACAAAGCTTACCAAAAAATGGGTCCTGCTGTTGTATCCTCAGGAACAGGACTTAACCTTAAACAATTTAGTGAAATTTAATCTGTATCATGATTTGACATTAATTTTTTGTGGTTGGTTATCCCTTGGAAAAGTAAATTTTATACTTTAGCGGTCCCATGAAATTTTGATCCCATGAAATTCTGGAACAAACATATTGGAAAGACTGCAGTAAGAAAAAGTGTAATTTGTAATCCATTACTCTGATGGAGGTAAGACATTTTTATTATTTTATTTTTTTATTTTATTTTATTTTTTTACTTTACATAAAATTTCGCATCTTTCTGTCTTAGTTTATTGTCCACTTGTCCATCAGATATGCATCAGAACCATTCCACCTCTAAAGCTATGAAAATGTAAATAAATAAATAAATATTACTTGTCCTGAACAATCAAACAAATGTTAATGTTAAGTATTATTTAGCGACTTTGTTGGTCTTTGTCTTCCGGTGTCTGTGAGCACTGTTACATGCATGTCCGTTTCTGGTCCTCCCCATGCCCAGCTCTGTTGACGCCACATGCCAGCTTCCTCCTGGGGAAAGAGACAGGAAGTGAATCAGAGTCTGCAGTTTTTTTTTTTTTTTAATCACAAAGGAGATGTGAGCGTTTTTGGCTCGCTCTCAGAAAGGCACTTTAAATCAGGCAACCAGATTCTGAAAGGCTGGATAAGGTAGCAGAAAGGCAGCCTGAGGTAGAGTCTTTTGGTAATGGACTCTTCTGTTAATCCCGGTCCTTGGAAGGCAATACATTATATATAGTATTTCACCTGAGACTAACTTTTACCCTGTCTCTGGAAAGTGCAACATTAATTCTTTGTAAGCCCTCCATAGTCGTATATAATCTACTTATGCACTCTATTCTTAATTCTCTGGGCCAGAGGAAGACAGGTCCAAGTTGGAGATATTGCTTCCATAACTAAATGCTGCAGAGAAGGACTGCTGGCTTTGCTTTGCCCTGCCACGTGATGTATATTTTTTAATTTCTCACATTGGGGCAGTTACTATAGAAACCCCAACATCTCGTTGATAGTGAAGACCAAAATCTCTTGAGCATTACTTTTTACCAAATGGCTTCTTTCATAGTGATGTTTACACTCCATATGTTATGAATTTCCAAGATACAATTTTATTCTATTTTTAAAGACATTTTCTTAATGTATTTATTTTCTAAAATGTCTGCCTTGGAGAGGGAAAAGAACCTGCAGTTATCCACCCAGGTAACAGTGAAACAGAATCATGTGCAGGACCACCTAATTTTATCTCATCTTCAGAGTTTTCAACTCATGTTTACTGTTCCTGAGTGCAGATGACCATTAGCAAGATTCGGAATATTGTATGTGGGTCAGCAGGTGGTGTAGCAGTTAGTTGCCAGCATAAACTCAAAGGAGAAATGCAGCAATGAAAATATTAAAATAATATTTATATTTGTTATGTTTATACAAGTTTTACAGAACTAAACCAGTAAGAATATTCTGGAATGTTTGTACTATTATGCTGAAATTGATAGTGACGTAATGGTAAACTTAGTGGTGCTTTGGATTTACAAACAAAGCAATTTACAGATGGACCATGGGTCTTAAATATGTATTAACAATACATTGTTCAGCCAATTTATTTACGGACTTTGTCTTCCCATCAGTTTTCTTCATCCTCCCATCTTTCTCTTGGCCCAGTGCCTTGTAACTTGCTCTTTGGAAAAACATGACCTAAGGACTTCAGTTTCGTTTACCAGAGGTCTTCAAAGAGCTCAGCTGCTTGCTGCAGTTGGCTGTGCATGTCTTCATTAGCAACATGGTTCTTGTATGAGATGTGCAGGACCTTCTGATAGCATCTCCTCTCTATGGCCTGGATTCTTCCCTGGTGTTAAAATTATGTTATGTTGTTTAACATATTTATGAGATGCTTGTCATGGCTGTATGGCTCTCGGACACAGCAGGTTTCTCTGTGTAGACCATGCAATCCAGTCAGAAAAGCAAAACACAGTGATTTCTAACCCAGTGTATTGTGGGTACAGTAGTGTGTTCTAGGCTGTAGGGAAGCAGTCCTCTGGCCTGAATTCCCACCCTGGACCACAGCCCAGAGCAACCAATCGCAATGGAAGAGTGCCCTCACCAGTGTCTGCCATCTGCATCTCTCTGGAGCCTGTTTGTTAGGTAAACGCCTGTGGCGTTTGCAGAGCAGCCAGCTGCGCAGACTGTGCATGCTTGGCCAAGGTACCGGCCAAGGAAGTGGAGCGTTGCAGATGCAAACGTTGCCACAGCATTGGAACAGTGGTTCAGGAAACACCCATCACATGATACTAGGGTTGTGGTCAGCAAAAAGTCTGTGGTTTAGCTTAGGGAAGCAACCATATTCTTGGACCCTAGAGTCCAATGAAATGTTGGTTCATACACAGGGTTGAAGCCTTAACTGTCTAGCAGGTGCTGTATGTTGAGTGCTGCTACCTCAGAATGGAAATCACCCATATTTGAATTCCTCTTCTTGCTGTAGTACCCTAATTCAAGATACTACCCTGAACTGGTATAGAAAAAAATTGCCCAACTATGTAAATGGGTAAATCAGTGTAAGGAGCACTAAGCAGCTCTGGAGAAAAGTGTCAGTTAAACAAATAGATGATAAATGTAATAGCTTTACATTTGATCCTGGAAACAAGTGAAATCCTTAGAAGGCCTCTGTGAGGTGGTGTAAGGGAGTATGAGCTCTGGCTGGGGACAATGCGCCCGCCGTTCCCCTTTTCCTGTCCATCTAAATCCAGATGTGAATCTGAACCCAAACACACTCCTTTGGCAGAGTCATCTGCTTGCCCTTCATTAGTCGGAGTGCTGGATTAATGTGATGTAATATGATGGCAGTAATATGATGAGGACGGCTGCACCACTGTCCGTGCTGTATGTGTGTGTCTGAGCTCAGGTATAGCACAGGAGGTCTGAATCCGCTTAGAGAGCCCTACCACAGCATACGGGATGCAAACACACTGCTGGGGGCTGGAAATTTAACACTCCATCTAACCGGAGTAGTACCCCACACCAACCCCAACGTGAGCCAGCTGACGTGCGGGGACGCTGAGGCCCCCTCGCCCCCTTCTCCACCTGCCACTGGCCTGACTTCATTTCTGGTCGCTCCAGCAGCCAAGGGTGTTATTGGATTTAGGAGCGGGGGTTGAGAAAGGCAAGGGTTGACTGCCTCTTTTCGTTGTGAGCCCAGCACCACCTGGCCTTGCCACCTGTGCTCTAATGCCCTGGGCACAGCCCTGTGGGTGAGATAACACAGCGATGCCCCAGTTTGACCCTTGTTTGCTAGTTAATGCCTCCAGAAAGACTTTGTGGTGTGGTAAAGTGTTTTACTGGCTAACATAGTTAAACATTTTGGTTAGGCAAGTAGGTTGCGTAGTGTTTACAGCTACCACACTGCAGTTCACTTCCTGCTGTGGTGCCCTTGATCCAGTTACTTGCTCTGCATACAGTAAAAATTACCAAGCTGTGTAAATGAGTAAATCATTGAACTTAACATTGTATGTTGCTTTGGAGAACAGCATAAACTAAATACTGTACATAAATACTAAGATGTACAGTAAATTAACAGGAGTGAAATGCGTTAATGTCATTAATTCTAGTATTTATAATGTCGGAATTGTACTTTAATTTTTTCATTGTTACCTGCACTTGGAGGATGACTTTGGAATCTTTTCTTGTACATTTTCTGCCAGACTAGGAAAGAAGTAAGAAAAAGCAGATGTACTCTTGGTCAAAGTTCTTGGAAAAAGAACTTTAATTTTTAATAAAACTTGAATATCTGGAGTTTTTGGGGCGGAAGCTTGTACTTCCTGCTTTCTGCATAGGGCGGAGTCACCACGTGGGCTCTGCAAGGACACGGGAGGACAGATGCGTCACTCAGAGCTTGAATGTTGTCCAACTCCTCACCACAAGGGCAACAGAAATTTGCATACAAAATTAACTGAGTGAGAACTGCCAGTTAATTTTTTTCTCATTAATTATGGTAATGATATTTTTTAATTAGTATGTGATTTTCATTCATTTATTTATTTATTTATTTTTTTAAACCCTCACCTTGGGTTTTCAAGATGCTCCAGATCAATTGAAAATGGAAGATGCTGGAAATGATTTAAGATGGCTACTTCTGAGGCTAAACTCAGGTAATGTAGTGGTTAGAGCTCTCTTTTTGGATTCAGAAGGCCCTAGGTTCAACTCACCACTCCTCTTCCAGTACACTTGGTCAAGGTACTTGTGCTGAACTGATGAAGTAAAAATTACCTGCTGTGTAAATGGATAAAGTAGCATAGTATAAAATCACTTTAAGCCATCTGGGACAAATGAGTGAGATAATTCATTAAACGTTAATATAATTCTTAGGCAGAGTTTGAAATGGCTTGAGTTTAATAAACAATTTATGTGCTGATCTGTCAAGTGTTCCTCATCCACACAGACCGATTGCATCAAAGTGCTGCCGGTCCTCCTGGATCTGCCCACCTTTATTTGCATGTTTCAGTGCATCACTCAGCTTTATGAAGGGCTGCCAATGAGGTGTTGCTGTGCAGGTGCTGCGGTAATACTGACACTCCCTAGATTTGCACAACAGATAGAGATGTAGAGCTGAAAAAATCCGGAATTTCAAGCAGGGGCACTCCTTTTCCGGGGTGTTTTGGACTTGCATATCAGTTTAATTGGATCTACTGTTATTCTGCAACATATTTCTCATTCATGTTATGCATTAGAAACAGTGGTGAGGGGGTATTACCTTTGGCTTCTACCAGGGTTTTTATGTTTTTCAGCATCCTAAAAACACCTTTGTAGCAACTCCTTGGCTTTCAGCAATATTTACAGCTCGGAAACACAATGCACCTTACTTTTTATTCCCAATGTTACAGATCTGTATACTTTCCTGCTTTATTATTCTCACATTATTGCTATATTTTGCTTTATTTAGTTCATGCAGTAATGGACAGTGAAATACACGTAAAAAGAAGTTGAGGGTGATTCCAGTCTCATACAACTTTGCTGGTGCGATCATGTTTCCGGAGTGCTGTCATAATCATCCTTGTCACCATGTTTGGAAGTGCTTCAGACCAATGCTGGATGCCATAGAGAGATTGCTTAGATGGTTCAGCTGAATAGATTATTGATTTTGGGACCTGAAGGGTTTTGTCGTGGTTTAAAGTGGCAGCCAGTGGTGAGAGACCGGTCAACTGAAGTCATAGTGTTTGTTGATACATACATCAGTATGGATTCGATATGGGTAAGGCATGTCCTTCTAATCCTGCAGTCTCTCAAAAGTCTTGAGTGTTCAGCCATTGTGCTTAACAAATATTTGCTTCCTGGTTTAGTTTGTGTGTTTGTAAATTTGTGGGTGAGTGCAGAGCTCCAGGTAGACCCTATGTCTTTGGTTAGCAAAGGTACTCTGAATCAGCTGCCCTGCCTATCCGAAGGAAAGACAAATGCCGAGAACTCAATCACACTACATCTAGCAAAGATTAATTAGGTAAAAGGAAATGTGATACCCACACATAGTTTTATTACCATTGCATATGTACTGTTGAGTAGACATTCTTATTTAGACAGGTGTACATGGAAGTGAATTTTTAACCTTAATCAGCTGTGACACAACATTTCACAGTCAAAAGCTAACACGGGGATACAACAGCATTCTATCTCCTGGGACTTGAGCCAACAACCTTCCAGGAACAAGTGCAGTTTTTAGACCATTAATTGTGTTGTTGGTCTACAGCTGCATGTATATTACCCATCCTATACATGGATTTTGTTCCGCCTGCTGCCCTACTAATGAGGCTCGGTCCTGCTGTCCAGGTTGTGACCCGCGGCTGCGAGACCACAGAGACAACCCTACGGCGGAACAGCCTGGGGCAGCTGGGATTTCACGTGAACTTCGAGGGCGTCGTGGCCGACGTGGAACCCTTTGGTTTTGCCTGGCAGGCGGGGCTACGTCAGGGCAGTCGGCTGGTGGAGATCTGCACAGTGGCTGTAGCCACACTAACCCACGAACAAATGATTGACCTGCTGCGTACCTCCATCACTGTGAAGGTGGTGATCATTCCTCCGTACGAAGATGGCACCCCCCGCAGGTACAGTACCACTAGTACTCCTTTGTTTCACCTCATTTTCTGGTGAGCTACTCATGATACTGAAAAAGTCTTTGGGTCCAAAGAAATACTAGTCGGAACACCTTAGAAAGGCAACACGTGGTTTAGTGTTTAAACTCTTTGCCTTGCACTTGAAGGAGATAAGTTCGAATCCCCCCTCCACTGCTGCAGTAAAAATCTAAATTCAAAATTACCCAAAAGTAATAACTTTTAATTAGTGTACAAACATGAAATTGAAGCGGCAGCAGGTGGTGTAGTGATTTGATCTGATACCTTGAACTTCAAGGAGATGGGTTTGAAGCCCATCTTCTCCTTTAGTACCCTTTATCAAGGTATTTACCCTGATTTGTTGCATAAAAAAATTTGCCTGCTCTTTAAATGATAAATGGGTTAGTCAGCGTAAGTCATCTTAAACAAGGTGTCAGATAAATAACTTAATATTTCTGTAGTGATGTTTGACAGCTCACAGCTGTTTTGTAGAAGTTGCTGCATACAGAAAACTGTAACTCCTTTTGGATATTATCCCTTATGAAGATGCATCATGTTTTATGTTGGTGTGAGTAGAAAGAGGATTTGCATGACGGTGGAAAGGCAGCATGACAGGGAACACACCCACGGTCTGGTGACTGACAGGTGGTATTGTGCCTGCCCGTTGTCAACTGGCACGAGTGGGAACAGGCAGGTGGGCACCGGGGTGTGCCACTGCCGCTTATCTCAGCACCGAGCTTCCTGCCGCTGTGCGGGTGTGACGCAAGCGGATGAGTGGTGCTTTACCCTTTGTTTCAGAAAGTCTGGTTTTTTTCTCCTTTAATGATTGCTCTGTTCAGATCTTTATCTATTTCTCTCTCTGAGAGACACACACACACACACACACACACCACACACAGGGCTAGAACGGCAGTATCGCCTTCCTGTGTTTAAATCCTGTTTAATTGTCCTTAGACGTGGCCACCGTCCAGGTTCTTTCTGGAGGTCACACAGATGGCAGAGTGGAGTTCCCTGTCCTGTTCAGTTGTCCCCCCACTAAGCGCCTCCCACCACATTCGCAAATCACTGCATTATTGCACAGTAATCATTTTTATCCAGATGAATATAGAAGCCTTGCACTTTCTAAAATGGGCTTTTTCTCCTGACCCAATACTGCAGGTGTGCAACTGCCATGGCCTCTGAGACTCAAACCTGTAGTGTATCTTGCTGAAGGGTACTAGAAGCAGCAGGTGGGGCAGCTCTAACGACTGCCCCACCTGCTGTTCTTTAGCTTAAGTCATGTTCTGTGTCCACTGCGTTACCTGCTGCCCATCAGCTTGTTGCCTGCATCCTCACAGCTTTGGTGTCTGCTACCCTGTGTTTTTTTTTTTTTTTCTTTTTTTTTTTCTTTTTTTGCTAATAACCACATATGAGCGAACAGCATGTCACACTGAGTGCACTCAACTCTCAGATCCGGTGAATGTCCAAGATGTTCTGCCAAATAAATACATGTAAATATGTTGGAATTATGGATTAGTTCCTGGAGACTCTATGACAATGGTGCTGTGTCAAACCCTTCATTTTCACAGAGGGGGCAGCCCTACTAGAGGAAGAATGTGTCTCGGGGTGTGTGTCATATTTTGGGGTGTACCTCTGCATCCAACAAGTGGTCCCCCCAACCTATGACCTGCCTGGCACAAGTCAAATGCCACAGTGGCCGGTCTCTCATCCAGCTGATAATCCTCTTACTTTAATCTGTGATGATACAACCATAAGCTGCTTTGGTGAAAGTCAGGCTGCTGGACCCAGGAGTCAGAGCAGTAGGGGTGTGACTGGTTCACTTGCTATCTGCTAACGGTGAAAAGGCTGTGGGCTGTCAGAGAGCACCTTGTGAAGCATAGCTGCACAAGTTGATGTTTCCTGACGACAGGGAAGCAGGTGACCTAGTGGCAAAGGCCATCATAATAAAAATGAATGGGTCATGGTTCAAGTCCCTCTCCTGTTGTAGTATAGTTTGGTATGGTAAAAATCACCATGCTGTATAAATGGGTAAATCATTCACAGTATCTTGGTATACAATTGTAACACCGTAATTCGCTTTCAGCTAACTGATTCTTAATAATAATGTAGGACATGAATAGCAGGGCTCAAACCAGCCACTGTCATGATACAAGTGTGTGTGGGTTTTTTTTCTGACCACTTTGTTGTGAGATAAATAATAATAATTAATAATAACATTTCTTCATATCAACACCAGACAGGAATATTCTTGCATTTTTTTGTCCCCTGGCATAGGCAAAAGTACATTAGACCATGTTAAATTAGTATGTTTGCGTGTATACATTTGGACCTTTGTGTGCACATCTCTACTCTAGTTTATAGGTCCATGCCCACCCCAATTTGAGCCTATGTGTCTGTAGGAAATTCTTATCCAGCAGCTGTTTCTCATGTCACCCCCCCCCACACACACACACACACAGACACACGCGCACGCACGCACGCACGCATGCATGCATACACAAATGCACACACTCAGTCTCCCACTAACTCACTCACTCCCTTTCCCTTCAACCCTCCTGTGTAACTATGTTGTTCACCAGTTATGGTGCAAACCACCATATGCGATCATAATGGCTCGGAGTCTGGACACCAGCACTTCCATAGCTGGCACTTGCCTTAACCACCTTCCATCCACTAGAGCCAAGCCTGTAGGTCAACAGAGGAATTTTAAGGGCCCTACAGCCTACAGCTCTCAAAGGCAAGAAAGTGCCCCTGATGACAATGAGTGCTCCTGTTGCACCACCATGAGCTCAAGGAAAAGGAATCTGTGGGAAACTTCTGGCTGCGGCCAGTCGCTACTGCCACAGGGGGAAAACTGAGACGGACAATGGAGTTTGGCTTTGTGAGAGGAGTCGATGACCTCAGCGTCCAGGAGTCACGTTTGAGGTTTTTCCCATTCAGGGAACTCCTCTGCAGGGTGCACGAAGGCCCCCCACAGTGAAAGTGGGTGTTATTCACAATTCAAATGAAAATAAATACAATTTTGTTCTGAAGCTGCTATTGTCACAATATACATCACAATATTTTTCGGAGCAGTTATTAAAAATGTCCTGTTACTAAGGTCGTAACAGCAGTTTCCAACTGGGAATTTTAAATATCAGTCCTTCACATCTTGTTCTGTGCACTGACTCCGTTAGCTGTAAAACTACTTCCTGGGAAAGTAGTAAAGAGAAAGGCGCTACTGTCTATACGGTGCTGTTCGGACATAAACAGCTTCACACACTTCCTGTTTTTTCTAAGGTTCCTGGAGAACTCTGGCCTTTGGAGGTGTAGTGTATGCTGTGAGACATGGCTATAATAATACCTTAACCACTTTTTATATTTATACTGGAAAAAGAGGACCTGGAAGTTCACATGCCTCTACTTAAAGCCCCTTCTCCATCATTGCTGTGGGGAAACATTAAAAAAGTTATCGTCATTAATCACAGCAGGGAGTTGGATCGCTGCAGTGCTCTTGTTGAAAATCGGCTGTAATATGAGCGCGGCATGTGCGTCACGCATGTGCAAATGAAATGTACAGTTTATACACATGGATACACATACTGCACATTTATTCAGTTCTGCTCTACAAGTCTTGTTAACTTTGATTTATCCAATTCGTTTGTCAAAGGCAAGTTACTGACTTTGATAATCAAATTTACAGTGATTTACCCATTTATATAGCAGGGCATTTTTACTGGAGTATTTCAGGGCCAAGTACTTTGATCAGTGTTACTGCAGCAAGAGAGCGATTTGACCTGAGAATATTTAGAGTGCAAAGCACCAACCCTAATCACTATATTACTTGCTGACTGGCTAAGAATTGATCCATTGTTTGTTGTCTCATTTGACCTTGAATGGAAAACCTTTGGATCATTACATGGTTCTTGGTTATTGCCCTAATGCAGGGAAATGAAGATCTTCATAAACTCTATTACTCATTATATAGATTTCCAATGGGCGTTAACTGTGTGTTTGGCATCTAGTTATCTGAAATGACCGGTGGCAGCTGTCACTGAGCTGACCAACAATAGATGTCACCAAACTGACCCTTGGTAGGTGTCACTGCAAGCTGCTGGCAATGCCTAAGATGACCAGGGAATTTTTTTTTTTTTTTGGGCTATACAGAGATGTAAAAGCCCCTTTTTTAATGCTTCTTACATGAAATAGGATAAACCATGTATCTGTTGTTGGTTACCTAGAGATCTCTACTCCATGGTCCCTCAACTCTGAGAAATAGACATGAAGGGGAAGAGGCTATTCATTCAGAACTGTGTATTGACTTTTATATCCTAAAGGTCCTTCCTTACCATACATACTCCATTACATTAATTCATTTTGTTGACACTTTTCTCCAAACTGACTTACACTCTTAATTTACTTGCAATCATTTACCCATTTATACAACTTGGTAATTTTTGCAAGGTCAATTCAGGGTAAATACCTTCCTCAAGGGTAGTGCAACAGTAGTTCTTGGAGTCCAAAGGGAGCAGCTCCAACTGCTATGCCACGTCCCCTATTCCTGTTTATGCAGTCAGACATTTTGCTTACACAAGACAGGCTCAGTGTCAAGCTCAAGGATAAAACAGGAATACCCCTGTCCAAGTCTACCCACAGGTGACTGCTCCTTTGCCCTCACTATGAGAAGATGGGTTTCTAATGACTCTTTTTGATCTGAAGATCATTGTCCAGCAGCATGCGCATTGAAAGTGTAGAACCAGAAGACAAAGGTTTCTTTCTTTAGTGCTGTTTATTAAGTTTTGCTTCTGCTGAATGCTATCTTTTGAACCAGTTTTGTACACCATATTTCACATCTAACACTAAAATTACAGAGATGAGGTGACAGCATTAAACCGGCTTCTGGTTTGCTTGTGAAGTGTGGGGTTCGATTCTGGCTCAGGGTGTGTGGGGTTTGCATGTTTCTCCTTGCATTTGTACCCCTTGTGAAATGATAATAATGTGCATCAAAGAAGGCAATCGCAAGCCGGTTCTATTCCTTCCTTGCTATGGAAACCACACCAGTGGTTGCTATGAGTCAGCTTTGATTTAATGGTGTACGCTTGTACTCAAGTTACACTGGTGTTTAGTGCTCTTTAAATAAGCCAGTAGGAAGCATTTATAGCCACCACTGTGGATTTGATGAAAATAATAATTCTTCCAGTAAAGCCCCTGCTCACCCTTTTAAGTAGTTTAAACCTGGATACAAGACTAAGTTGACCTGTTAGACTGATGCCATTTAATCTCAGCCCACATCATATACATTCACACAGCACACCGTATGCATAAGATAAAGCTTTTAATATCCTGATTATGAGCATGGAGGCTATAGGATATGCTTTGGCACACAGTTTTACTATATGACTATAGAACAACTTCCATAGCAGAAGGAATTTTATGAAGAAAAATATGAATGGCAATGGAATGGCAAAGCTGAAGGTTTTACATTAACATTGTTGAAGTGTCACCAAAGTCAGTGAGATGTCAGAACCATGGTTAAGAAGATCTCCTGTCCTCCTCCTTATGACCAGCTTAGCAAACACATTAAAGGCATGCTTACGTGCTGTGCTCAAGTGCTTACCGTGCAACCAATGGGTGCATGGGAAAGCCCTGTGAGAAATGAGGGGGTGCAGCTGGTCCACTAGATGGGCGACATCTTTTGTTCCATTAAAAGATGTTTGGTTTGGATCTGAGGATTGTGTCTGTTGGAAGATTTTTTCGTCATCAGATTTCTGTCAGTTATTCATGGGAGAAAATGACCCTGCTTATGTGGTCTGGCTTCCTAAGCAGGAGTGTGTCCCATAGCAGTTAAATTTGCCTGCTAGGCGCATAGGTTGCTTTACATAGATTCAGTTTTTCTCCTCTACAGGACCCTCAGCCTTGACAAGGCAACATATTTAAATCATAAATCCACAGTAAGGCACCATGCACATGTTTCTGGTTGTGATCATGCATATGCTGATTTGCTTGGGGTTATTACCACATCTTAATAGAACATTAACAGAACTGTTAATGGCTCTACCTAACATCCATTTGAAGGACCTATGTGTTTGGACCATGGCTGTACAAAAGCAATGCTTACAAAAGCAAGTTTGCCCAACACTTCATAGCACAAAGAGGCGTGCGTGCGCGCAGTCAACGAGATGCGGTGTTCCTCTGTTTGCCTGTAGCATGTTCCTTTATATTTTGCCTTGCAAACGTGGAGTAAACTGGGTGGAGTCTGGTGTTCCTCATGAGTCCCCTGAGCACTACTAGATCAGCCAGTGCTGGAGGGCACGCAGAGAACCCCCTGCACCTTCACATGCATCTACCAGTTGGAAGACTACCAGTATGCATAGCGCAGAATTTCCCTGCCAAGTTGCCTCTGGGTTTTAAATGCTAGTTCACCACCAATAATGTTGTCTGCAGATCAATCACCCCAAAAAAGATACATACACCTTACATACTATAAATACAGACCTCCTCTTGTTCACTTGCTTGCAAGTTCACATACTATTGTAATGCCCTCCCAGGCATTCCCTTGCCTGGTGATCCATGTTCCACGTCTTTCTGATACAGGGGCTGCTCGGAGCTCTACCGCATCCCCATGGTGGAGTACAAGCTGGACAGCGAGGGTACACCTTGCGAGTACAAGACGCCGTTCCGGCGGAATACCACTTGGCACCGAGTCCCTGCCCCTAGTGGCCAGGTGCTGTCGCGTGGCTCTCCCACCCAGGGCCCTGACCGTCAGGTTGGCCAGCCATTGCTCTCACATGCCCAGGTCATCCCCCGCAGCACTTCCTTTGACAGAAAACTGCCAGATGGCTCCAGGTACAGACATTCCAACCTCTTCATCCCAACCTTCATCTGTCTCTGATTCGGCATCCCTCTGTCTGATTTTTACATCATTCTAACTCTGCTGGGACTCACTATTGTAACTCTCCTTCTGTCCTTCTTATCTTCCCCTTCCGCTTCTCTTTGTTCATTCTTCTTACATTGTCCCTTAAGGAAACATTGTTTTCTTTTGTTGATACACTCATCTTTATTTCCCAGTTGTGCAGTGTAGAGTTTTTCTGAAATTTCTTGGTGGTGCATGACACAGAAACTAAGGTCACAGCATACAATGTCAATTTCACACGATGTGCTGGAGGAAATGTAAGGGCACGTTGAGGCAAGGATAGGGGGAGGGGAGGGTATCTGCAGAGACAAGCAACCAGTGGCCCTGCAGCAGCCCTCATTTATCCTTTCAACTAAGTTACAATGATCGATAATCTGTGATCACCTAGACCATAGCTCCTGTAATTCATAAAGGAAAACAATAATATGAATATGAATTGTTTCCACATTGTCATGTTCACCTTTATGTCTACTGTATCAACTTTTAAAGGCCACTGGAGATCAGCTGCAGAAAAAGTGCAAGAATATGAAATGGTCAAATGTAACTTGAATATGTACTGTATAATGTGTTACACATGTTAAAACAAGGTTTCTGGATTGTTTTTTTGCAAGTTAGGGCTTTATCGCCCAGCCACTGTGTGAATGCCAAGAATGTGGTTTTTATCAGCCTTGCAGGACGGTCTGTAATCCTCCAGTGTGGACCGGGATGATCTAAACTGCCAAGAATTGTCAATAAATGCCGAGGGTGTCGGCGCTCATGCTCTCCAGCTGCACTAATTGTTCCCACTGCGTGTTTTCGATCAATATGGCATGCAGACGGTTAGCGCACCCCGTATCTCTGCATGGACAGACGGGTGTTATAACGGCGAGGGCTCGGAAGCTGTTTTGTTAGCTAATGCGTAACACATTTTAACAGACTTATCTGCACTTGGTGAGCTGTTTTTAGCCCGTCTGTTCTTGCTAAATGCTGAGAGGCAGCCGTGGATGCGCAAAACAGCTGATCTGATTCTAAAGGGAATCCGTTGGCTTTGTGGGGGGGGGTTGTACACCTGACGGTTGTGATTTGAGGGTCCAGGCATGGCGGCTTACCAGGTAGAAATGGTGCCACATGGCTCCTCCTTGTGGGTTTGAATCTGGCTCAGTCTATGTGAAGTTTCCATGTTCTCTATATGTTCATGTGGGGGACAACATTGAAAGATGTGTGTCAAGTAAACCGAGGCTATAAATTGCCTGGTGTGCATTTTGAATTACTCTGCTGCATATATGGGGGAGTCATTGTTGGTATTATGTCTAGTGCTGCAAGTCACCCTGGAAAAGGTGTCTTCTAAATGGTTGGGGGTGTAATGTTAGTCCTGCAGCCTTCAGACCCAAAGGACTCCAGTTTAATTGACTTCTTTTATTTTGCTTTTTTCCATTGATCAAAGTATTTGTACTGAATTGATGGAAAAAAATTACCCAGCCGTATAAATGAATAAATCACTAAAAGTAGTGTTTTAAGTCACTTTAGACAGAAGCACAAACTAAACTTAAACACCCAGCTCTAACAGGATTACATTAGTGCTTAGAAAACTGTGAACTTTGACATCCTTTAAAAAAAAGCAGGTAGACTAGCACCAGTCGTTCTGGGGGAGCTACATGCTTGCCTCCCCCGTGTCCGTGGTTGGCTGGTGTGCTCGGCGGAGTATTAAACTCAGCCGGGAACAAAACTACATATCCCTTAACCTTCCAGGTCCAGCTGAGTGCAGACACATGTTTTTTGCATATCTCAGCAGCAGACCCTGTCTGTCATTGTTAGGTGATTTGTTTTGAGGTGTCACTCAGTCTGGTGGCCTTGTGAAAGGCAAGTCATCTTCCTGTATCCTGATCCATCACTTAAGTTGGGAGGAGGCAACATTGGAGCCCTCAGAGCCAGGTTGCTGCTGTCAAAGTGGGGTAATGTGTGTCTTCATCAATCAGTGTCCCAGGGGCCGATCTGCTCTCTGCAGGGACTCCATACTGCTGCTTTGGCAGTGGAAATTTGGAGGGGTACCGGCAGTCGCTTGGTCTGTGATGCAGTCACCTCCCCTACATACACATTGGTAGCGGAAGACCATCTGGCAGTGATGTCATATTGTTCTTTGGCAGACAAGAGTGAGACGCTCGGGTTCTAAAGCCCTCAGACAGCAGGAGTGCTGGCACCCTTTTGGCTACCAGGCTTTCACCTTCCAGTTAGCTGAAATGTGGTCTGTACCTTTAAATAAGACTGCATTGCTTGAGAATTTCTACGGAAATATGGCAAGGTTCCAGCCTGTAGGGTACGGGATGTGATGCTACCTGCTCCCTCCTGATCTTCTGGATGGGACTTCACACGTGACAAAGACACACCCCCCCCATCTAGTGGGCAGTTTGAAGATGGGGAGGTACAAAAGCAGAATCTGTTTCTCATTAAAGGTGAGGTGGCGGCTGCCGGGGGCAGTAACACCTCAATTGGAGGAAATAGGAAAAGCAGGCCTGTGCTGTCATACGAGGTGTTACTGGACTGCTGACAGCCTGACAATGGGCTCCTGGGGCATTTCTGGGTGGGTAGAGGGAGGGAGATGTCCTATACCCTCGCCTACAGCTCACCCCTACCTTAAAGAATCCAAAACTGCACCTCGCTATAGTTCTGTATGAAAGGCAAGCCGCATCATGTTGACCCCATCCAAAAGACACTCCCCTACCCTGCACCCATATGACCCCTTGGGTCCTGTCTCTATTTTTGGCCAGGCCTGGGCTTTCTCTTAGGCTGGCCGTTCCTCAGCACGGGTCTCTGGGGAGCCCAACAAGCATTGCAGCTCACCCCTAGACACAGATCACCTCTGCCCCGTTCTGGGGAATACAGGCTGCCTCAGCTATTAATAGCACTGAGCCATCTGTTTCCAACAGGAAAATATTTCCTTCCTCCTTTTTTATTCACAGATAGGAGCAGTACAAGGGGTATATTCACATGGACCTTGTCCTCACTCTCTTGCACCCCAAATGCGACCAATCCATCTGTCACCATTTACGGTGTCGGCCTTTGGTTTGACATGTGTGCAGAGATCCTGTTTGGGGCCCCTAGCTAGGCCCTTCCTGAATGTTGATGAGTAGTGGCTGTACTCTCTTGACCTTTCATTCAGTTCCTTGTGAAATTATCCCATTTCTGAACTGATCAATGGTTTATATGGCTAAATGGTAGCTACGAAGAACTGCGCCATGATAAAGATTGGAATTTCCTCTTTCCACTGACTTCTTGTCTGTATTACGAGCATCTCTTCTCTTTCGATCGCATTTCACTCCCAATGTCACCTGCATACAACAGGTGCTTGATGCCTGAGAGCTGTTCACCAGTGGACCAGACTGAGGTCTGTGTTCAGTATAACCCGCTACGGCATGTCAACCGTTTTAACAGATCACAGCCTTAAACTCTAGATAATGTGTGTACCGTGTTATTTTCAGTTGCCCTGCGGTATTTTTAATCTTCCCCCTGAGGCCAGTGTTGTTCTAATTGATTCATTTAGCCGATCCTTCTCCCCAGCTCAACTTACAATATTAGATTCACTGACAATTATTTACCCATTTATATACACCTGGATCATTTTTACTGTATCAGTTCAGGATAAGTACCTTGTTCAAGGATACTACAGTATAAGCTAGATTAGAACCTCTTTCACCATTTTTGTCATTGTTCTCCTGTACTGTACAACATTTGTATACTGTACAAGTGGATTTTATATTGAAAACATTATGTATAAATAACAAAACTGTGTACTATCAACTTATTCGTGCAGATATTAATTGATATTTTCCCAAGTAGGCTATGTGTTTTATGATTATAGCAGTAATTGTAATATTGATATCTGGCCTAAAAACCTTGTCACAGAACCACCTGCTGCTTCTTGTTGCTTGTCCCCAAACTTTAGAGGAGAGCATTGACCTGGGCAGTGGAGTTTACAGCCCTCTCCTTACATGTACCATGTTGCTTTTTTTTCCCCTCAGGATGCAAGACTCAGAGAGCCCTCCAGTGCCCCCTTGCTGCAAGGGTGACCCTGGCCAACACTACCGCAGCTCTCCCAGCAACCAGTCATCATCCAGTGACCCAGGACCCTGTGGCAGGTGAGGTGTTGTTTTCAGTACCAGACACGATGAACCATGATTTTTCGAGCAGAGTGTCCCACCTGAGGGCTAAGTTTCTGAACTGTTTTGGGTTATGTGATTCAGTCTCAGTGGAAGCATCAAATGAGCAATCAAGCATTGTTCTATCTTATTCAGTACTAACATACAGTTTGAGTAAAAAGAAGTGCATCAACAGCAGATGAAAAATTTAAAATGCAGAAACACGATTGTCGAACTATAGTCAGTTTGTCCAGTACCACCCATTTTGTCAGTGCACATTACATAAGTATTCCAAAAATACAAAGGTGACTGTAACAGATGGTGTGATGCAAGTTTACTGAGCACTTAGAAGGTTAAGAAAGAAGTGTTAGTGAAAGATGTGTTTTGAGCTTCTTGTTTAATTTTGAAGGGGATTCAGCACCTCTGAGGGACAGAATGAGTCACTCCATTATGTCAGAGCTAAAACTGAATACTTACAAGAATTTAATTTTCAATCTCTCATGCATGGTGAACATCAGATGGTTTTTCAGCTCACAGCCTGCCTTCCAGCCCTTGCCCACCCAATGATCCAACTTGCATCATTACATTTTCCTCAGCTGCCAATCCCCTGTGCTCCAAGAACGGTTGTCAGATGGTTCCAGTGGCCTCGGGGATGCAGATGGGTTGAGACAGAGGGAGCCAGGCCTTGAAAGAACCCGGTCTGCAGGTGAGAGTGGTTGTTCCACCTGTGTAAGTGTTTGTGGAGGAAATGGACTTGCAAAAAGAAAAAAGAAAAAGACTCGCAGCCTCAAAAACATCATAAATGGCCCCACTGACATACAAGTGAACAGTGACATGCATCATTCAGCTCGGTTACCTCACCTCTAGCCATTTCTGCTCCCGCCTTCAGAAACAAAGTGGCACATCCCATCCACCAAGATTCTGAACTCCCTGAAAGAACGGGGCCTGCAGAAGGAGTCTGGGAAGGACTCCCCCAGCAAGATGTCACGTGTGAGTGTACACTGCCTGCCTGCCCACTTGGAGTTTAAGAGAAGGCCAGCATAGGTGGGTTCGGGGAGGGGTTGCTGAAGGGGAGCTGTGATGGCAACCCACACCGTGTCGTCAGAGGAGGACGAGTTTCTCCCCCCCCCCACACTCCAGGAGCCAGCCGCTCATCCTGTCAAGTCACGTACGCGTCACTATGACGTATTGCCTCAGAAAAGGTCAGCCTGCCCTTGTTGATGGTGTTTTTATCAGGAACGGTCAAAGCTCCATCAGGATGCGTTTTTCTCAAATGATTCCCCTTTGATTATGACAGCCTTATATGCATGACATCTTTATTATTATAACCAATATTATTTTTTATTTAACATTGAAATACATGTATTATGTGGCCCCAATAAACATCATCATCATCATTATCAATAAACTCAACCCATATCATCTAGGTTTACTGTGAGGTCTTTGCCCTAATGGCTGTAAAACCTCAGTGGTAAATAAGGCCAAAAGGTTCATGTTCCAGAACAGCACATTAGAGACCTTAGCTGAAACAGAGAAAGGTGTGGTTCACATCCCTGTCCATTGGTCCCTTTCGGAATTGCCCGGTTTCATGGAATGTGCTGGGCTTCAGGTGCCGATTGCAATTCCTTTTCAGACGTGTTGCAGCGGCAGGGGAAAGACGTGCCGGACCTAAATATAGCAGCTGTGTAATCGCAGCACTCTGGAAGAACGCCTGGCTTTGGGCTGGAAATCCAGATCCTGGCTGCTATGCTTCTGTCAAACAAAGGCGTTATTCTCTGTCTGTTCTACTAAATCAGCGTTCTGAGAGAGGAAAAAAAAACACTGAAAGGCATGTGTGAAAAAGCCTAGCATTTGGTAAAAAACCTCATAGCTCCTGGGTGTTTAAATATTAAAAAAAAAAAACAAATAGACTGCTGTTGTATAAGAGGCTGCAGGGGGAGTGCTCACTAAAGACTGGAATGTTCAATTGTAATATTGAGATGTATTAAAAGGTGAAAGTGGAAGAATATTTGGCATTTATTGGAAGATGTTTTTCACCTGTAAAAACCTGTATCCTTTCCAGATCGGAGACAGGAACTGCTCTAGCCACTCTAGCAGCAATACGCTGTCCAGCAATGCCTCCAGCAACAGTGATGACAAGCATTTTGGCTCCGGTGACCTAATGGACCCTGAGATGCTGGGTCTCACCTATATCAAGGGTGCATCCACAGACAGTGGCATTGACACAGCACCCTGTATGCCCCCTCCACCACCCTTGCTGGCAGGCGTGGGTGGCCCCCGTGGGATGCTCCAGGGCCGAGGGGAACAGGCCCACAGCTGGGGGGCCGAGCATGCAGAGGAGAGCATCTTGCAGCCAGGCTTTGGCTCGGGTGTCACTGCCAGACACGGGACAGAAGGCAGCATTGGAGACCTCAGCGAGATCTCCTCTCACTCCAGGTAAGGTGTATATATGTGGACTGCATCATCATAGATTTTGAGGTGCTTCAGTGTAGGCTACAGTGTGTAGCTTTAGACCTTGTGGTGTTTCCTATGAGCTACACATTGAGTACAATGAGCTGCGGACTACTGGGCACCAAAATGTGGCAGTCCCACCCACCAACCTCAGTGTGAACTTTTCACGTTGTGGCACCATCCCTCCACCAACGTCTGGTGGCAAGCAGCAGAATGCTGTGTGTTTCATTTGTACAAGGGTCATGACAGTTTCCATGGGCCAGGGTCCCAGCAGGCTGAGTGCGGCCCTGCATGCTGTTTACAACCATGATCCTGGATACCATCCTCTGCAGTGAACCATTTCACACTCCCTTCCCACCCCATGATACACCTCAAGGGTTTTACGAAATGGAGTGTGACGGGGCGGCCTTAAGAAAGCGGCAGGTCTGCCCTTTCCCAGGGAACTCAGCCTCTCTCTGTCACTCACCTTCCTCCAGCATGAAGTTATCCAGGATGGTTCCTCAGGCAGCTTGACATATGGCAGGCAGGGGGTGTAGTGGTTGATAATGATCAAAGCCCTGACACCACTGACAACCTGTGGTCACATGTTCCTCTGTGTTTCTTCTGGGCAGTGGCTCCCATCACTCAGGCAGCCCCTCTGCCCGCACCTCTAAGCTCAGTGCCTCACTGGACTCATCCAAGGTGTACATCGTTCCCCAAGGAGGCGTGGGCCATGGGGCCGGCTCTGATGCCCGTGCATACCCCTGCCAACAGTCAAGCAGCAAATACGTGATTGGTTGGAAAAAGGCTGAAGACAGTCCACCTCCTGTGGAACCTGAAAGTGAGACAGCTCACAGGTGAGTAGAGTGACTGAGATTGACTAACTAAATGGATAATTCTGACTGAAATTGAATTGCTGACACGCTGACTGAGAGTGACTGACTGATACTGAACGATATTGACTGATTTGAAACCAAGTCAACTGACCAGCAGATTGAAACTGACAAAAACTGACTAACATTGGCTAACTGAAAGTGAATAAAATTGAATGAGTGATTGTTTGAAACTGACTAAAACTGAGTGATAACTTGACCAGCTGACTGAGATTAACTGATGGGCAGAGACTGAATGACTGACGCTTATATCTGACCTGAGATCAAAGCAGTCCTGTGCATTGTTTGGCCTGTAGGCTTCTAGATTTGGAATGGTTATTTTGCTTTTTAAATTTTTTTTTTTTTTTTTACCTTGTCATTTGAATAAATTTCATGACATCCTGATGTTGTCATATCCAGAGAATGGCAGGAAATGGTCGTATTGTGTGGTTAATTTTTGTGTCAGGTTACTTACAGCATGAGTCAGGCCTTTGCTGATTGGATGTATAACCTTTTCCAGAAGTGGTTTGTTTTCAAAGCAGATGCCCTCCTGCTGAGCCCCCAACTCAGGCCATGTTTATGTTTATAACCCCCCCCCCCCCCCCCAAACTTGAGATCATGTCCCTGTGTGGTGAGGAGCCTGGCTCAGCGTTCTGCATCTATGAAGAGTTGCTTTGCTCACAGTTCAGGACCAGGTTGCTGCCACCTGAGATGGGAGAGGGGGGTGTCCCCATGTGGCTCTCACTGAGGCACACAGTTACATTATAAATAAGCTCTGTAGCGCCAACAGAGTGGTACACTTGGTACGTGTCACTTGTGGTTATTGATCTGAGTTTGAAGCCGTGTCCCAGATGATAGAGCGGTTCTTTCGCATCACATTTCCAAACGGCCAGTTGAGTTCTGCAGTCATGCTTGAAGGAGTTCGTGGACAGTTTTGTCCTCTGAAAGGAGGTCATCGTGTGTAGACGGTTCACAGGGGAAAGATGTGCAATCGCTCATTTCATCTTCTCCAAAGCGATTTCCATATATTAAAATTTTGTCTTTTCAAGCAAGTTTAACTGGTTCAGGTCCATCAAAGGCCATTCTGAAACTTGAAACCAGCACCAAAACACCCACAGCATTTGAAAATATATTTAAGTATTTGTTAGATTTTTCAGCGTGGCACTGGATAGTTGTAAATTTTTGCCAGGTTTCTTTCAGCTTTGGTGACTAATTGCTTGTGAAATATAATCTGTCATCAAGATTCACTTTCTTTTATATTCAGTAATTATTTTTTATTCCTCTGTATGGATTATACATATGAATTTTCCATATACAAAGCACAACATCATACTTGTTTTAGTTATGTACCAGTTAACTGCATCTGCTGTTTATACATAAATATATTAAACTACATAAACACATTTTTATGTATTTTTACTTTATGTTTTCTTATTTCAGTGGAGCAGAAGGGTTATTATCATTTCTTCTTTCGTTGCTGTCGGAGCGCTCCAGGTACCAGATGCCCGCTGCAGTGTTCTGTCCCACAGTAGCATCCCCACCCCACCCCACTCCCAAGATCCAGCTCCCCTGTGCCCTCCAGTGAGGACCTTCTCACTGGCTTCCTGTGACTCTGTACTGTGACATTGCTGTGCCTCCCCTCTCCCACCTCACCTCTCAGATTGCTTACACACATCAGTCACACTGGAACCCCTCCCTTGTCCTGCATCCGTCCCAGGAGGCTGGCTAGGTCACCCTTCTCGGTGTGGGAACATGTCCAATGTTAATGTGTTCAAGCACAAACCACCAAGCTCCACTGAGCCGACACCCTATTTCACCCCTCTGTCTGGTCTCTCTGAAGCTGGTCTTCCTGTTTTTCTACTTGTCCCTCCACAGCTTCACCATAAACACATTACCACAATTTATGTCTAGCAGACCCATTTATAGCTCATTTGTTTTAAACTCTCTTGAAAAAGGCAAAATGTGTTAAATGTGAGCTAATCGGTGGCCGTGAACCGCCCCAAGGTGATGCGCACACCAAAGATATGTGGTCACTGATGGCTACTCTGCAACCTCAAAAACATACCTAGTGCTGCTGTGGCTCCTCAGAGTGTCTGCTGTGACACTTGGGTCTCACACCCTGCCATTAGTGCTCAGTGTAACACCTGCTGTAGATGCTTTCTAGAAAGCAGGTGTGGGTAAGCGTTGCTTGCCGATGTTTCTCACCTACTCTACCCACACTGCGGACATCTCACAAGCTTTACCCCTGGGCCCAAACCCTGGCAGTGCCATTTAACTGCTTATGTGGGTGAGTGGTGTCAGAGCCCTTTGACTTGACAATGTAGTGAGGTTGGGCTCATGGTTCTGGTTGATCGGACTTCACAAACTCCTCACCTCAACGAACTCTCCCTTAACTGTGTGTGTCCGTGTGTGTGTGCACATGTGCACACCTTCCCTCACAGTGGTGCATTTAACCCACCAAGGACATATTTACAGCACATATTTGTTTCCTGGCACCTGCCCCACTTGCATGACATGGTCAGACCCACTGCAACATCACCACACTCTGAATTTTGCACATCGCGGTGCACATTTATGGCAACGCATTTTCTAAAAGGAGCTTATGCCTTTGCTCTAAAGGTGTAATGCATCCAGGCTGTTTGCTGCAAGTATTACTTCCCCTTGTGATCAACGTGGTGTCCCGTTTTCCGCAGGCACCTGCACATGGCCAGTGCCCCCTGCTGGATGCAGCCTGTTGGGCAGACCGACAGGTTCCTACAGACTCTCTCCAAGGGTGAGCACCTGAAGATGATGGTGCCCGACACCCCATCTGGAGACAGGAGCAGACGGAAGGTGAGCCATCAGATACTCCACCTACACACACGCACATGCAAGTCAATCATTCTCAGGCATCTGTAATCCATGAATCATGGAAGCAAAATAAAAGTCTGTTGTCTTGTTTATTTGCTTGTTATTATATGTTTATGTAAACTGTACTGCAGTATGCAATCATGTCAGAGTTAATAATCTGCTCAGCAGCTGGAACTCCTTGTTGTATTTTGTTCTTTAACAACTGTGCCACCTGCTGGTCCATGGTATGTCAACAGAGACAGGGTTCTGTTTTCCATAACCACAGTGTACTAGTGGACGAGCCACAGCTGCAGAGGAGCACTGACTGCCAAAAGAAAAGCAGACAAAAGCTTGACAGAACATCTGTGTTTTAACGGTGGCCAACAAAGTAACTTTTTTCTTTTTTGAAAGTACCGGGAGTGACAGGGGTTGTTTTGCTTCATCTGATTTATGTGGAGCCTGAGGATTGTTGTCGCTGGTCATGGTGGAGGTGATCCAGGAAGTCACAGGGAGCCATGGTATTTGATGTCTCCGTGGTCTCTCGAACCCTGTTAATTGCGTTTCTGATTCCTCTGTTTGCTTGCTGCCAGAAAGGGATATGGGAGGCGTACAATGGGGATATTTATAGGTGTTGTGTAATGTGTGGCACTGGACCGGAAACGGCGGGAAGGGATGTGGGTGGGGGGGGCAGGACGCCACCTACAATATGTGCTGCCACAGACAGACCTGATGTTTCAGCATTAACGGGCTAACAGAGTGCCATCAAACCTATAAATTGTCCCCAAATGAATGTCCACTTGATATTGCTGGCATAACCTAGTTTAAACCTGTGTAGTAACTGGAGAGATTGTACCTAGAAAAGCCCCTGTTTCTGTCAGGGGCAGCAGGTGGTGTAGCAGTTAATGTCACTGCCTTGGACTCAAATCTTGGTTTGTAACCTGCTGCTGTAGTAACCTTGATATGGGTACTTACCTTGAATTAATACAGTAAAAATAACCTTACTGTATAAAAGGGGAAATCAAAGAGGTTAAACTTGTGAGTTGCTTTACAGAAAAGTGTGAGATAAGCCAAAAAATATACATACATACAGACTTTATAGCCAACCCCCTTTATCCGAGCACATGAAGTTGGTTTGAATGCAGGTGAGAGATGAGTTAGAATAGATTTGGGCAAATCTGTGATTTTGGACCTGTGGCTCAGCCATTCTAGCCTTGGAGGTCCAGCATTACATGCCCAGTGGTGTCCAAGAGCCCAGCTCTGTGTAATAAGACCTGGCTGCCTCATAGAACAACTGCCCTGCTGCACATCTTGCTCTAGGTCAGTGCAGATCCCCAGTTTGAACATGCGTTTGAGATTGGCCCCTGCGTGCACAATGTATGTCGGCGCTGACTGATCCTGTGCCGAGGCTCTGTATGACCTCTGTGATCTCCTCAACTCGGTGGACAGACCCATGGGTTAAAGAACTACAGGTTTGGCTTCCTCATGTGCATAGCGATTGATACAGAGACAATGAAGCAGGAGGCGGGCGTGGGGGGGGTTTGTAGACCGAGGGACCTGCAGGTGTAAATTGGCTTTGTGTGAAAGCTGACAGGTCCTCACATAGCCACTTCCCAGGATAAGGGCACCATTGTGTCAGCCACAGAGAGGAAATTGCCATCTTTAACAAGTGTTTTTTTTCCATCTTTTGCTTTTGTAACCTTTCCACAGCAGAGGAAATAGATCCTGAATGATGAATATCCTTCTGAATGCAGCAGCCCTTACATGGAGGAAAGCTGAACCTCCGTCGGGTTTATGAAGCCAAGCTGAAAAGAAAAACCTCAGAGCAAAACAAAGTATCAATGAAAAGTGCTGCATGGCCTCCCTTATTGGGAAGCAGGTTTTAATAACAGTGAACATGAGACTGCATAATGCCAAAGGTTTTTTCCACATATAGATGGTTCAATGGGTTTCAGGAGGATGTGGAGGTTGTATTTCATCCAGCAGTGTTATTTTTTTTTTTATCTGAGTGGAGAGCATGAAGTTTGAATAAAACCAACAGGAGAATCCTAAGGGCCCGTCCTGAGTTGGGGCCATGACATGCAGACACACTTGTGGATAGCAGATGCTGAACCACATGTCAGCTTCTGTGTCTCCTGATGAAACACTGTGGAGATCGCACTAGTATAAAGATCTTAGTAAGGAGTAAGTGGAACAGTGGTGGAGCAGATACGGCCTTAGCAGGACATTGGGTTCACTGTTTAATTGAACATGGGTTAAATCCCCATTGAACCTGCTTGGAGTTTGCATGTTCTCCATGTTTTTCTGGGTTTCCTTCCACAGTACAAAGAACTGTTTCTCAGGTCATTTAGTTTGCTCTAAATTGCCTGTGCGTGCATGCATGCGTGTGCGACATTGCTCTCCTGTGTAAATGAGTGAATGGCATTAGGGAGTTTTTCATAGTGTATCAACTACTGTAAGTCACTTACAACTAAAGTATCAGCTGAATAAATAATTATTGTATTTTGGAAAAAACTGCTAAATTAATAAATGTAAAACAAGTCACTATAGTATTATTATTATTATTATTATTATTATTATTATTATTAATGATTTGATGCTTTTCTTCAAAGCAACTTGGTGTTAGATTTGTACACTAAACTTGGTACCTGCAATTACTAATTACTTTATTACATCAGTTCAGGGTAAGAAGCTCGATCAAGGGCATGGTAGGTGGAGTGGAGATTAGAACCAAGGCAGAACCTCTAACCACTAGTCCATCTGCTGTCCCTGTTACAGATGGCTCTGGGCTGCTGCATCCAGAGTTCAAATGAACAGGATCTGAGATGCTGGTTTACTGATGTATCAATGCAGGGAAACATATGCTGCTTAATCTTTTATAACCGTATAAAGATTTATATCTGTGTGAAGATGACGAGAAACAGTCTGAACCTGGGAATGTGTGTTGAACTCCTGATGGATGGTCGCAGTTTGGACATGTTGTTAGGGCTTTCTTTTTTCATTAGGACAGGTGGAAGATAAAACTCAGCACACTTTGGAATTAATGTTTAAGATGGGAGCAGGTTAATGATTAAATAGCGTGATTATCTAGTACAAAGAAACAAATATTAGACTGTGTGTGTGTGTGTGTGTGTGTGTGTGTGTATATATATATCTCTTGATCACAAAGTTTTGAAGAGATGGAGATGCTGAGGGTTTCCCAGTGGCTATACTCCACCCTAATGCCTCCATCTCTTGGGATCCCCAGCTCAACCCTTTGTGTCTTTTAATGCCTTCAGCCCTACTTTGATCCACTGGTTTGCTGAGGTTCTCTCTGTCTGCACAGCTCAGCCCAGGTGATGCCATATGCTAGACAGCTTTGACACTTGTGGACATCCACACTTGTACACGCGCACAACCTTAAATCAACATGGAAATGAATGGTGCTGTAGTTGTTTCTCACAGACAGAGCTAATCAATACTGGATAAACTCATCCTGGGTCCCCATTTAATCTGTGGTAACCTTGGTTCTAGGCATTATGCATTATGAACTCATACCTGTCGAGAATGTGTGACATACATGGGTGCAGTAGGTGCCCTGTGTACAAACCCCACCTTTTGCTGTAGTGCCCTTGAAGAAGTTCATCCTTAGACGATGAGATTGTTGGGGGCAAGTGGGGGGGTTGGGTGATTTATTTTATTTATTTATTTTTTATTTATTTATTTTTCCACTAATTTAAAAATGTACTTTTTTTGCCTTGTTGAAAGATGGTGCAGCCTTAACTTCCTTAACAAATCTGCATTTCTAATAAAATATTTATTAATACTTTCATGAAGGTACAATAAATATGAAATAATGCAATTTTTCAAGACAATTTTTATTCCATTTTGGTATTTTTTGAAAATTATGGAAATTATATTAACTAATAATATTATGTGCACTAGATTGTTTGTTTGGTTATTCCAGTATTTGGCTATGCATGCATGAACTGTATTTACCCTGAACTAATACAGTCTGTATAAATGGGTGAATCATTGTAGCTAACCATGCAACATTATAACCTTGATCAAAGGTCTTAGGGCAACAAATAATAATAATGGTGTGTCTGTACATGCGTGTGCATGCGTGAGTGGACTGGTGCAATAGAGATCCTTGAATTTTGGCAGTAGACTCCGATACTTTAGCTACAAGGAAGCAGAATTAACAGCAAGGTTTGACCTCAAACCTTTATCTCCACCTGCTTGTCCAGAGGTGGGACCCTACCATCCAGGGCTATGGAACTATTTGATTCCTGCCTTGTCATTGTGCTCTGTTCCATACCTGCTGACACGTCACCTATGTCTTTTGCTCCCCCTCCTCAGGTGCTAGCGGACGGCAATCCGTCCCCTCGCCGCACTCTGTACCGCACCTTGTCGGATGAGAGCATGTGCAGCACCAGGAGGCGCTCCTCATTCTCTAGTTCCCACAGCTCCATGCTGGACCCGGCACTGAGTGGTGACATCCTCTTCAGCACCACACCGCCCTACCATAGCACCCTCCCCCCACGCGCCTCCCTTGAAATGGTCGACTCGAACCTGAGGCGTGAGTACCCCCCCCCCCCCCCAATTTCAGACCTGGCATCACAGCTTCTGTCATGCCAATATAACCAGCTGATACACAACAGCTCATGTGAAGTCATTTCGATGTGCTGACCACCAGGCCATTGAGCGCTGAACACCATTGGGACTCTTAGTGATGATGACCACAAACCTTCTCAACACCATTGCCCAGCAGTGACTACATGCCCTCCATTGTTGATTGATTACTGCCCAACATTGACCGCAAGTTCTCTAAAAGAAACACAGAATTAATTAAGCCGCAAATGAGCTTGAGGTTCATGACAAATAGTGACCACGTTTTCTGACCAGCTGAGACCACAACCTGTTTGACATCAGTAGTGACTCAAGACCTTTCTGTGACTGTCACCACTAACAATGACCCAAAAGCATCTAAACGAGAGACTGCTCATCTCCTGAACCAGCGGTGATATCAGGCAAAGGGGAAATTCTCCTCCTTCTGCTTTGGCCTTTGGGATTTAAACCACCCCAAACTCAATAATCTTACCAGGCTTTGACCAATTTACAGGCCTTCACTGTCAGGTTCACAACAAAAATCCAAAACTGACACATGTGAGAGAGAAATGGAAAAGTGGGTAGATTGTCTCTGAGCAACTGGCCCATGGAAAGGTGCTGTTCATTGACTTCACTGGATGGAAGCCTGCTGTGAAGAACCGGACATTAGTGCTTCATAGCTATGTTTCAATATTAAGTCGTCACTTGTCGGAGCTGACCATGTATTTCCCAGCTGCATTTGCCCTCTGTGTGGCGGGGGTACCACCTAAGTGAGATGCAAGTCACCTCTGACAACCGACCGCAGCTGTTTGGTGGCCATGATAAAATGTTGTCATGGAAAAATGTGTCCACAGGATCAATCTCATTCCTCTATGCCCCACCCTTTAACTTTTATCATGATGCTCTAATCCAGGTGACGATTTGTCTTCCCTCTTACCTACTATGTAGCTATGGCACACAACAAATTCCAGAGCATGCTGGAGGATGATTTCTGTCAGCTCTTTGGACTGCAGGACATTTCTGGCTGTTTGTCTTCAGGCTGCTTCTTGCGGTCTCCAAACCCTGGCAACTGTGCCTGATGCGCCAAAGTTCGAAGGTGGCTAACTCTTGAAAAATGAAAATATAGCTTCTCCATCCCACATCAGGGTTATTATGCAGGCTGAGAAGAATTTGCATTCTGACCAGAAGGTTGTAGTTTTGAGGACCAAAATGGAGCTGCTGCTGTGTCTGTAAGGTCCAGCTGAACAAACTGTTCCTTTCAAAAAACACATCTGCTCAGCATTATATGCAGCAGTTGTTCTCCACCCAGATGTAAGCACGTGTCCATGGGGGTGGGTTGTCAGGGAAAGCTTGTCGGAGGGGAAACGTAATGCCAGATTCTGTCTTTACAGATGAGTTCTGGTTTTCTGATGGGTCTCTGGCGGACAAGGCCAAGCTGGCGGACCCAGGTCTGATGCCACTGCCGGACACTGCCTCCGGTCTGGACTGGTCCCACCTGGTGGATGCAGCCCGAGCCTTTGAAGGTAAGACTCTTGTATTGTGCAGCACAGCGCACGCCACACCTTTCCAGTTAAGCCCTGCAGCTGCTCTTGTGGCCCATCCCTCTTCTCTTTCCTTTGTGGCCCTGAGCGCTGTTGGTTCTGGAGGTGCTAATTTAGACAAGAGGGGCCAATTTTCTGCGAAGAATTGAATCCATTTGCACACTATAAACCCAGCAAGCAGCCACTCAGGAAAATGGCTCTAACCACTGCTTCCTGTAATTAGGCACTTGCTTGCCTGTTTCAGGCTATTACTGTTTCACGGTCCCCTCCAACCATTTGCATTTGAAAGGGCAGCACTCCGTGCCCCTCGCTGCTGGTTACTATGAACTGGTTAAGCCTTTTTAGCACCCAGGCGCTATCACATTGTAGGCAGATCATTTCCAAGGCTCATACACTGAAATATCTGGGTTCATTTTACACCATTATGTCCTGGGCGTGGGTGCAACTGCATGTACAACTGTGGAAACTCTGCCACCATGGCAACGGCCTCTGGTGCTGACACGTGAGGATCGATGACAGGCCACGCATGGTTTTTGGGGTGAATGAATGGAAAGGGGGTAGAGTTGGGAAATGGGGTGGGGGTTTGATCATGTCAGACTTGCATGCTATTAGTGCAGACGGGTTGCTGTAATTTGCTTGTCTGATTGATTTATGCTGACTATCCTTGGTGTCCCTGCATAGCATCACATGGCATATAAGTACCGGAAGCAGGCAACTCTTCATTAGTGAGCGAGAAACTGAGGAGGAGGCCAGCAGTGCATTTCTGCCACTGAATCCTTGATCAGTTACACACTTGAAGAAAGGTGTGAGCACTAAGAGGCTTGCTGCCTTATCTATGCTTGTGTTCTGAAGCCCAGTGGGTCTATGACAGTCCCTTTTCACCACTAGATGCATGTAAAACAAAACACACTGAAAGACTTTTTCTTTTTTTTTTTGTCTTTTGTTTCTGCCACCGTTACCCTTTTATTTCAGTGCCACAGAACACCATACAATGTTAAGCTCTGCTAATTAGCTTAGCCACAGAGAGGCCTGCTTTTTCTATTCCTTGGTTCCTCCTGACATAGGTGCTCATACAGCATCATTCCCTACAACAGACAACCACAATTATTAAAAAGACAATCTTGTGTTTTTACAGCGGTCAGAGAGAGGGAACAGTGTCCAATTTTTGGAGGTAACTGCCAGGTTTGTGGTGGGTAAGATAACCCTGGACTGCAGGTGCTGCTTTAGTGCTGCAAAGAGATGGTCTCGAGGAATAGCTGGGAAAGACTAGGAACTAAGGTGGGTGGCAGTAGTACAGAGATGTACTAATCCTCAAAACTCTTCTGACACTGCATTGGTCTACAGATGGGGCAGCTGTTGGTATGGTGGCTAAAACCTTCAACTTGCCATCAGAAGGGCCCAGGGTTAAATACCACTTCTGTTGCAGACTGGATCAAGCCATTTGCTCTGAATTTATTCAATAAAATTTGCTCATCTGTATCAATGGGTAAATTACTGGAAGTTCCTTAACACTGTAAGTCACTTTGGAGAAATTATAAAAATCAACTAATTTAAGAAAAGTAATAATAATGTAATCTGTGTGCAACTGGCTAAGGTCTTCGATTATTCATTCATAAACAGGTAAAGCAGCAAATTATAGTAATGCATCAAACTTGTTTTTGTGTAGTCTGTCACTGACCTCTTCAATTCTTGTATGTAATTCCTGTGGAAGGTTTCTGATCAAACACTAAAAATCAGCATTCCCTGTGGCTAAACCTGGGAATTTGAATCATTATTGGTGAAAGGAGGCAGTAGGATGTTCGTTGGGTGTGTATGAAAGGTCCGGGCTTTGTGTTTGATAAATGACCAACCTCCATATGTGTCCACAAGGAAATGTTCACACTGCGCACATTCATCATGAACACCAAATTGGCTGCTGAGGAGGGATGTGTTCTTTTTTTTTTTTTTTTTTTTTTCCTCTTTTCTCTCATTTTCTCCTGGCTGCCAGTTTGATGTTCAGCACATGGATTGAATAAGTGGAGGAGTGGCTGGCAGTCATGGTACTGTGAGCTGTCACCAGTGGACAGTGGCGGCCTTGGCCCTGGGAGTTGGGTGTCTCCACTCCTTGGTGCTAATGGTCCCCCCCATGTGGCTGCAGGGGGTGGTCTTGTTTACTAACACATAACCCGCTTGGTTCCCTCGATCACACAGCTCATTAAGCTTTTGCTCTGTCGTGCGCACACAGGGAGTTGCAGGGGGAGCTGACCATTGCGGTCAATCTCGTTTTTAGGTTATTCCTCTTCCTGAGACGTGTTGCAACAAACGGAAATTGAATACCACAAGGTGGATTAGAAAAACATCTGTGATCTGCGAGCCACAGAATTCTCATCTTCATCCATTTTTTTCTCTCTTTAATCCGAGCAAACTTCATATCCGCTGGAAACCTCTGAAGGCATTGCTGTGTGTTCATTACTGCCCAAAATAAAATTCTGCAAACACAATGGCCTCTTGTGCTGGCCTGTGCCTGTTTCCACTTTTGCGGAACTCAGGATTAACGTGATGCAACCTGCGATGCTCAGAGAAGGCATCCATTTGTCCTTTCCCTGCAAATCCAAATTACTTTGCTGCACCCACATTCTAAATGGCTTACATTGTGGTTTGGCAAAAGGATTTCTTTTTGTTTTCACTTTTTGTTTATGATGGACTGACTTTATTTCTGTTTTCCCACAGAATATGTAAATACATCAAGTCTGGGAGAGTAAAAGATATCTGGGCAGATTTACAAATGTTTTACCCAGTTTGGCTTTCATTCAGGGATTTCAGATGACTACAGAGTCACGAACGGGGACGTGGGCATGGTTCAAGGATGACAGCTCTTTGTCAGCACTGTCACTTGGAGTTCATACAGAGATGCATCTACTGAGAAGATATGGTGGTCATGTGCAGCAAGAAAGGACTTTGGGAAGGGGTTTGAGGGAACATTAGTTTCCATAGGGATTCATCTGCATTGTGGTTCCAGGTCACAATATGGAACCCTGTGATATGGCATTGGGCCTTTAGGTGATTTGGCAAGGAATGCTGGAATGCCATCTGAGGAGAGCATAGCGGTATTGTGGTATTGGGGGTGATGCTTCACACTTCCTTTCCATTGCTGTGTGCAAAGAAAAAAACCTTCATTGCTGTTTGCTCAGGGGTCTCCTGCACTTCAAATGTCACCCATCTGCCTGCAGAATTCACTGTGTTTGGTCGGTCATTGCCCCATGAATGTCAGGGCTGTGGCCAAAAAAGCAAACCGGCAGGTCCCTAATGCCCCTGACATAAACTGTGTTTTCCCCCTCCAGACCAGCGGGTGGCGTCCTTCTGCACTATGACGGAAACGCAGCGGGCCGAAGCGCTGCAGATCTCTGAGGAGCTGACCAGACAGGTCGCTGCCACAGAAGCAATGGCACTGGAGTCCGGGTAAGTGGGGCCATGACAAATCGACGGACAGGTAGCTTTGCTCGTGACCTTATCTGCCTGTTAGTGATGTGCTCCGTTGGGTGGCTCTGACTCCATCCCCCTCTCCCATCTCTTCTTTTTCAGCGATCACTCTTCTGCTACTCTCACTGGCAAAGTAAACCAGCTGGAGTTGATTCTTAGGCAGTTACAGCATGACCTGCGAAAGGTACACCCAGTCCATCCTCAGCAAGAGTCCAGACAACTCTAGAAAAGAACCTTTGCAGCTCAAAAATATCACAGTCATACATGTCTATGATAAATATACGAGGTTAACTTAAAAGTTTTGAGAATACCTGTCATTCCACATCTGAAGGTAGCTTAGGTTTGGGGACCTTTTCATTTTCTATGCGCCTCCCTTCCCCCTCCACACGCTTCTTGCGGAGCTTTGAAGACTTCTCAATGAGAGGTAGCAGCAAATTTTTTGACAGTATTCAAGGCAGCAGCCATAGTTCTTTTCATAGCTCTTATTAGATGAAAATTTCCATCCCCCTTCCTTCCCCTTCATTCAACATTTCAAAAGTCTTTTGACTACATTTCCAGAAAATTCAGTCACGTCACACAGTCGAAAAAATATCACCCACCGCCACACCTCAAAATAGGGGCTAAACTGTTGGGTCTGACGACTCAAGGGCTGAACAGACTAAACAGACATCGCTTCTACTACTGGGGTACAATGACAGAGCCACAGCGCATACCACATGCCTGCAGAATTGTCAGTCTCGAAACTTGCATGAACCTTCGTGTATGGTTGTGGTAGTGATTTTATATAAACTTTGATTTAATAAACCTGTTTTTCTGATCTGTGTGCACGTATGGAATAGCAGATAAAATAGGAGTTAATGCTACTGTGTTCCATACAAAAGACATAGGATTAAATCCCACATCCTGTTGTAGAATCCTTGATTATGGTTTTGAACCTGAATCAGTTCAATAAAACATGCCCTTCTGTAGATGTGGGAAGATCACTGTAAGTCACTTTGGACAACAGCACGAGCTAAATGAATACATGTAATTTACGTCTGCTGTCCTGCTAGAGCTCTCAGGTGTCCATGTGTTAAGTAGGTTCTGTCCCATTGTAGGCTCATGTACAGTAGTGTAAGTATCCTACTGTGGTTCTCACCTGTTTATGAAATGTCTGCAGGAGAAGGAAGACAAGGCCCTGCTCCAGGTTGAGGTGCAACACCTGAGACAGGACAACATCCGCCTTCAAGAGGAGAGTCAGACAGCTGCTGCCCAACTGCGCAAGTTCACTGAGTGGTTTTTCAACACCATTGACAAGAAGCCATGAGGACCAGCCCCTGTATCTCCTACCACTTGAAAAAAGGGGCCAAAACCACATTGTCAGGAAAAAGCACCATGTGACAAACTCTTCAGAGGCGGAATGTAGAAAAAAGTAGTTCCAAGACTACTGTCTGTTTACTCAGTGTTTACTCAGTCATTCTGTGTGTGTGGCATCTGGACATGCCTGGGGGGTGGATATTTGGGGAGCACAAAAGATAGAAAAGACAGTGGGCAGAGCTGAGGAGGGGACATGAGGAAGAATGTAGAGGATTTTTAAACCCAGGTTTGTAGAAGCAGGAGCTGATATAAATGGGGGGACAGCAGAGAAAATGAATGTAACTCATTTCATACCTTTTTTGTTGTCAGAAGCATCACGCTCACATCCAGGAAGCATAGCATCCTCCATGCGATGATGAAACGCTCACCTCGCTTTCTTTCCTTTAGTGCTGTAACATGAAACCACCAGACGGTCACTTTGATGCAGTTTTTTTGTAAGTAGTTTATATCCACTGTCACCTTGTCCTAGCAATAATAAATTTAGTCGATAGTCACAGAACTGTGTTCAGAGGTTAGCACTAATGTCATGATGCTGTGGTATTAGATATATTTATTTTACAGGAACAGACTGTGCCTGATGTTAGCAGTATATGATTCTTTTGTTCTTTCTTTAAAAAATGCCTTTGTCCGTGGCTGGCGAGGATAACAGCCCATTGCGTGTCATGGGTCATCGCAGCAGAACCTGCTCTCATGCTGTGATTGCGGACCTTCAGGTGGGCAAAACCACTGTCACGTTGCCAAAAGTGTGTCCCTGTACAGATCCTCAGAAGAAGTGTCTTGTATTTAACACCGTTATTTAAGCTTATTTAACCTAAAAATTGTTTATTTTGGTAAGAGTATTTGTCTCGTTTTTTTCTGCACTAAAATAAAGTGCTCTGTGTGAGCTAATACAGTGTGTAGCTGCCCAGGGCTATATATAAAATATATATATATATAAATATATATGTAAAGGATTTTTGTTTTTTGTTTTTTTTTTTTTTTTTTTTTTTTTGGAAACTCCAACATTTGGATGCTGCTAGAGAACAGTATGTTTGTTTGTATGCTTTTACAAATGTCTTTCTTGGTAAACTGTTTATTTTAAGATGGGACCTTGTTTGTTTGCTTTTTCAAAAAAATGAATAAACGTAGGGCGTATAAAACAAGTGGACTCTTGCACTGCACTTCTTGTGGTTTGTGATCCAAACTAAGTCATGGTTTAATCTGCTGCATGCAGTTTACCATTTATTTTACCAAATTTTGCATGCTTATACTTGTGTGGTAGCACAGGGGCACAGCCAACAGTGTTGGTGCCTCACAGTTCCTGGGTTTTGGAATTGAATCCAGTTCAAGTCTGTGAGCACCTGGTTTCCTCCAGGGGCTCTGGTTTCTTCCCACAGGACAAAGGCATGCATTTCAGGCGAACTACTGATGCAAAATTGACCTTGAAGCCTCTGGCTGTACTTCATTATTAGTATAAAACTAATTAAATTGCTGTGTGCGTGTGTGTGTGTGTGTGTGCGCACTGTTAAATAGGTGAATAATTGTATGTGTACTAGTCAATGTTAACAGCCCAGCTGCTTTGGACAAATGGATATAATAATTGTAAATGTTGCATGTATAAATATTTGCTCACACAATTCCTAGCACCTGCAGCAAGTGCAGCTCCTTAACCACGCTACTCATTTGGGCCACCAGCTGACCTATTCTGCTACCCCAGATTCCACTGCCTGGTGTTGTACTTATTTTATTATCAGACCTGTATTAATATTGTGTCTTAATGTACTTGTTAGCTATGTTTACCATGCTGTATGATTTATGTTACACACACAAATGTCTGAACCTGCTCAAACTGTATTTTGCTTTTGCTGTGCGCTGCAAATAGTGACAATGCTAAACGTTCATATAGCTGAAGCTCTGCCCCGACACACAACAGCTTCCAAGGGAGCTGTCGTGCTGAGACACCCACTGTTATTGTGCAGCAGTAATTAGATGCTGCCATATTGCGGGAGGCGGGGAAGGCCGAGAAGAGGCTGGCAGCACGTCTAGCCTCATCTTGCCTTACCTTCTTCTGCCAAGCGCTGCTGCTGCGGAACGCAAAAAACATGCCTCCCTCAGGATTCGATTCACAGGCCTGGTTCATACCACGCGGCAGCTGCCGAGACTGCGCCTCATCCGGTTCTTGGAGAGCTGCGGCTGCACGTCAGAGCCATTCCATCAAGAAACCACAAAGCAATGCTGTCCATTATTTACCTGTCGTTCGGGAAGCTGTTGGAAGGAGGTAGCGACAGCGCGTCAGAAATCTGGAACGCTGTGACACATCTGCGGGCTGCATTAGCATGGCGGACCACTTCACGGGTTAGATGACACCAGGGGAGCCAGATGGCCTGATGCGTGGAAATCAGGTTTGTTTAGAGGGTGGACATCACGGTAGGCTGGCCATATGCCTCTGAACCTGCAGGAGTCCCAGCTCAGCACATGTGCCTCCCTATGACATGCCAGAGATCTCCTCTCAGGTGGCATGACACAAATCAGTCCTGAAGAGGACCACCTACTGCTGTACGGACCCTCAACAGAGTGAGGTCAGTCCCTGCAGTCAGGGGAGTCTAAATAACCAGATGCCCGAAATTCTGTTTTCTTTTTCACACTGTGGCCATTTGGGGTGAAAATTTTCTCTTGATCTTGAGTCGTGTTGCTCAGGTACTATGTCCAAGCTGTAACGGGTATGAAGAACATTCTGCTCTGCCACAGATTAAATGGACATGAGGGAGCTATTCTACGAATGCGGCAATGTGAGAGACTCCAAACATCCGAAACACACCTGCTCCTCGGCAGGGCAGGTGATCATCCGGCACAGTAGCAGAGCATCACATAGGCGGGAAAAAGGGGTGGTATTTGGTCACCAGTTCAGCTGACCCCGTAGTGTTGAACTGTGTGTGTAATAGCTGGGCTGGAGGAGAAACGGTGAGAGTACAGCCCTCAGGAAGGTTACTGTAGAGGAACTGGTTCACAGTTACTATGGGGACAATGTAGGGAGTTATTCACATTTCCAGTTCTGTATTTACTTTTTTTGGGGGGGACAGGGCTAAACTTGGAGATGCCGTTTTAGCCCCCTTTCATTAACAGACTTGGTTTCAGCAGACCTAAGCTCTTCCAGCTATCGCCTCCCAGCGCAGTGTCTGGTGTTCTGAGCCTTGCGGAAAAAGCATGTTTTTTCACTTGGTTATTATTTTCTCCAGAGACTTGCACAGATGTATCTGTTTATACAGCTGGATAATTTTACTGTACCAGTACAACATAAGTACCTTGATCAAGGGTACCAGAGCTGAAGATGTAAGTTGAACCACCTTCCAAGTGCAAGGCAGTGGGTCTAACCACCATGCCAACCTGGGGTACGGCTGACAAATTATGTAGTGTAACAGTGTCGTCCGAAGCAAAAACAGCCATCATCCTTCCCTCCCGTTAGTCCTTTCTCCATCATCAACAGGAAATATTCCCCTCTCTGGAAATGAAGACCTCTTCCCTCTTGCTGACAACAATGGAGGAGAAAAAGAACAGAGACTAGCGTATTTCACAGATGAAAGAGGAACTTCTGGAAGCAACCTTACTTGTTTACTACCCCCAGCTTGGGCTGGTTCCCATATTCTTGTGCGAAATGGCTTCTACAACAGCTTGCGTGCAGAGCAGGGGGACCTGGGCACAGTGAGGATGGGCCCACACTTGCAGGATCATCAGTGCTGTGCATGGCATAAGAAGGCTTCTGTAAGAGAAGGAGATAGTATGGTCATGGCTTTGGTCAAGTGGATTCTGCTTTAAGGCAGGTGAGAATTGTGTGCAGGATGCAGAAAGGAGGAGCCATGATGTCCATATGCCCCAAATTATTATATATTTTTTGATAGGAGGAATTTGGTGATGCAGGAATATTTGACCCCACATCCTTGTCTCAGCATCTCTTCAAGCGGTCTTTTCCTCATTTGTCTCAGAACATAAACACACAACACAGCTGGTGGTGGGGGGTAGATGGGTGTGGGATCAAACAAAATGCTGGAAGGATATGAAGGGTTAAGAGTGACTGTGAAAGTGAGACAAGCTCAGAAGTGCCTGGAGATGGAGGCGCCTGAAAAATGCTTGAAGAATCACAACACTCGACAGATAACATAGTTGTCACATACAGTTCTGGCCTTGACAAAAGCCAATAATTGCCTGGCAAAGGAACACTGGTTGTTGCTGTGAGACTGGTGCTCTGGTTTCTTTGATTCGCTTTTTTAAACGACAGCTTCGGGTTTTGTTCACAGCGATGATGTAATCCCGCGTTTTGACGTGGCACACGCGAAGACCCTGCCTCGCAGCCGTGACACGTGAGCAACAGCCGTCTCTTGATGTGCGTTGCGTTCTCCCGCCGTTGCATCGGCAAACATCGGTGCTGTCGTTTCTGTTTTGCTGAACTCGGCAGCATGCGTCAGCAGCCGTGGCAAAGCCACGTACCGGCAACTGCGGATACAACTGCGGTTTAGGAAGGGTGAACCTCAGCATGCATCATCATTATAGGGGCAACTGCTCTTGCTCTCTTTAGGACATGGAATCTCCGGGTCACTGTGGGTGGAGTTTGCTCTGGTTTCCTCCCACAGTCCTAACCCATGTAAAAAGCAGTACTGCCTTTTCACAGTTAAATGCATGGTATCAAAATTGCTAATAATTTAGTCACAGGATTACAGTAGAACACAAACACAATGTTTGTACACAGCAAATGACTGTTTTAAATTACAGTGGCTGACATAATAATAATAGTTTTTCAATATAAGGATGTATTGCTGTAAAAATGCAGCCACACACTGATTTTTTCATTTCTGGTTTCAGCAGTTAATTGTAAAGAAGACTGTACGTGTGTTTAGCGACAAAATTCGGACCTTTTATGCAAATATCATCGATATTTTACAGCTCGTACACTGTTTCTTATAAATACAGTCATCATGGAAATTAAGGGCATAAAAGTTTTAGGTATATTTTAAGTGTTTTAAGGTTCAGATTTTTCAGTTAAATATATGTAGCTTTACGGTATTTTTTTACAGTGTGTGTTGCCCTTCTGCGTGTCGGTGACCACTTTTGATGGAGCATTGTCCCATCCTCATGCCCCGGTCCTCTGGGATTAGCTTTGACCTCCATGACAACACACCGGATGAGTGGCTATTGATGATGGATGCATATATACTTTCATATATTTCATAATAGCCATCCATGAAAGCGGTGTTGGCAGTTCTCCAAGGTCACCAGTGTCCCCTTGTGTCCCTTGAGCTCACAGAACACCCCATTCATGAATTCTTCATACCATACAGTCCACACTGCCCCATCTCTGCATCCATTTGCCACCTGTTTTGCATCAGATGTCCCGTGTGACCACCTTGCTTGTGCTTTGCTACTGTGGCAGGATTAAAACCAGGAGCGGGCGAGTGGCCTGGTGAAAGATCAGTGAGGAGAGCACGATTGCCGCCGGCAAGAAGACTACACCCTCCACGCTCAGTGTATCCCATGAGAACACAGGAGTGAGACAGCGAACCCCCATATGAAGTGTGTTTTACACATGTGGGGAGTCTGTGCATGGGAAGGAGCCACACACACACACACACACATCACACTACTCCTGATGAGTGTGAATGTGTTTCCCTTTGTGCACGAGACTCGTTTTTACAAAACCATCCGTAGCTCCGATTGTGGTCATTGCACTGCTCAATAGGGAGCATTAACTCCCCTCCTCTTTATTTACTAACAGTACTGTATGAAAAGGGACATTGCACTTTGATGTTATTTTTTAAAAAATGTGTGTGCACTGTAGGGTGGAATCATCTCCACTTCTGAAGCAACACGTGTGAAAGGTTTGGGTGGGCGTTGCCAAGACACTACGATTCCGGTACAGAATCTGAATCACTGTGGCCCTAAACAAGCCCTTTTTATTAAGGTACTGTATGTATGGGTGTATAGGTGGACTATTTTATTTTTTAACAATGCAAACACAGAACAAAGATGAATATGAGTGTTACTCAGAGAGCTTGAGCTAAGCACCTCAGTACTCCTATCCCCCAGTATACGTCCTCCCAATTTACATCCTTGTTTTTTATACCGAAAATTCAATTTAATTTCCCACTTCCCCATGTAACGTACCAAAAATATCCCATTTATATTCTGAATGCTTAATACAATGTTTTCCAGCTGAACGGTGTAATTAATGTGTGGATAAAAACCGACAGGTCAGCTCATCGCCACCTGTAAAACTGCTGCTGTTCATCATAACTGGGAGAAATGCAAAGATCATAATGAAATGGCACTCGCTTGTGAGATTAAAAGAAAAAATGCAAAGTGTGTGTAAAATGGGTGAAATGAAGGTGCCCAAACATGCTTTTGCTAATGCGTGTGAGCTGGAAGCCTGGTTTCCCGCTGTGCTAGGCTGTCTTGCAGGGATTGTCATTTGTCGCCGTCTCCTCCACCCTCCTTCACCCTCTACTACCGCACATCTTCATTTGGTGGCCATAAACCGGATCCAAGAGTTTGTTACAGTGAATTGCGTTGCTTTTTATGTTGTTTGCATATTTTAAAAATAAATGTCATTGCTAAACATCCATTGAGAGTAAGAAAGAGTGATGATGGTTGCTATATAGGGATTTTACAGTATTTCAGCAATGTTTTGGGAAATTGGTTGAGGTTTTGTGGGGTTGGAACAGATTGTATTTTTTTTTCCCATTTAAAGAAACAGGAAATAAGCTCCAAGTTTGGGTCTGCTTTTCAGGAATGGATAAGGACTGTAAATAGGGGGATAAGTGTCATTTTAGGCCTTTACAGTTAATAGAGGTCCAGATGGACCTCTATTAACATCATTTTGAAGTACAACAGAGGTTTTTGTGCTACTAATTTTTCAAATTTTGCAAATAAGATAAAATTAATCAGATAGTAATAATTTTCTGCCTCCTTACTGGCATTATAGATACCAAGCATTGCATCTTTGAACAATAATGAAAATGATTTGCAAAAATGGTCACAAATGGTGGAACTATGCAGATCTTCCCAGAATTTTTGGGTGAATAAAGAGCTCCAAAACAAATTTAAAGCAGTTTCTGAGCAGGAGTCACAAAAAAGCAGCTTGTCTAAATATTTTTTTTAAATTTTTCTTAAGAAAGCTCTTAGCTAAATAAAGTCTATAAATTACTTTGTAGCTTACTTCTCTACCTAGTTTACAAATGTTTTATTCAAAATGTATTCATTTAAATTCCACTGAATTATTGTGATGGACTGGGGTGTCATCCAGGGGCTCTGGACCACCATGACCCTGCTCACAATAAGCAATCCACAAAAATGAATTTATGGATGGAAGGATGGATAATTTTAACAAAAACTGTTCCTATTCATGAAGAGTTATGACAGTATGTCTTTGAAAAACATCAAATTCTTCCTTCTTTTTCTGGAAGACACATTTAAAAAACAAATCCTCCCTACCACTGCTTGACAAGGATGGTCCCGGTAACCTTTAACCTTTAACTGGGTCATTGCTTGTCTGTATTTGCAATTTCCCAGCACTGTACAGTGATTATATCTCAAAATTTCTGTGATCTGGTTCTCTTTTGCTGCTGAAAATTATAAAAATAAAGAAATAATAAAGGCTCGGTGGAAAGCCAGCTGCATCATTACAGTTAAGTAGCTGACGTAGTTACAAATGTCTGTCGACGTGTTTATTGCGAGTTTTTTTGTCCAGCAGAAGGTGGGCAGCAAGCGTTTCGGGCCTTATGTTCCCGCCTTCATGGAAGAGCGATTAGTCAAGTACTTAATTGGTCAAATTACTTTACTCAGAGCTTAGCAAAAAAAATGTTAACAAAGAAAATTTCAAGCGCAGGTAAAGCAAAGGAGGTCCATTTGCGGGGGAAATGTCTGAAGACTAAAGCAAGCGAAGGTTCCGAAATCATGCAGACTACACTCCGAGGCCCAAGATAAAACATAAAAAAACACACGGTGGTAAAAGTAATAAAACACTGTCTGAATGTCAGGTTCTTCCACCGAAACATCTTGTTCCTCTCAAGTTTGGTGTGTATTTACGTCATGTATTAACACGGTAAAAATACTTTCATAGCGGTGTACAATAAACATTGTGTTACGATGTGGTTTAATAGCGCTGTTTTGTCAGAGCGGCTTGTTGACAGTCAGCTGTGATTTTTAAAGTCAGATTAATCCTCTTTCGTCAGATTAATTCCACTTTTTTATAATAATGTGCCCACCGGTACCAAGGCCAGAAGTCTGAAAGTGAATAGACTTTGATTGAATGAGGTGGCCCACTATTCTGGACCTGTTCCCAAATTGTAGTGCAAAAAATATGTGAAAAAGCATAACCCTTTCACCCCCAAAGTCATTCCAAAAGGTCTACAGCTTCTAACAAAAAGAGCCACACAATTAAAATGCAAATAAAATTGATTTATTGTCAACCATCTCTGCAAGCTGTGCTCCTGTTTGGGGATCATACTTTGAATGAATTAAAACAGTATTAAAAAGTTGCCCTTGTGCAAGGCATCGTCACCTTCCCCGCAGTCACAAGGCAGTAAAATATCCAGGACTACTTTTAGATGCTCCCAGGTTCTCCAGATAAATGGTACTGTAAGTCCATCTTGGCGTGAGGAAGCTCCATTTGTGTCCACTTACTTTTGGCCATACAGTGTCTCCATCGTTTATGTTTCATTTACCTTCAATGAAACATTTATTTTTTCTCCTCTGCTATGACTGAGTGGACCAGTGCCACCCTGGCATGGTTGTCTATGTATCACATTTAGGGTTATGAACATGGTTTTGGATGCAGTGAACACCAGAAGGTTTCTCACGCCAAATGGCAGCAGCACAAAAGAATCACTAAATAAAAGACCCTGAGCTCTGATGCCCCTGATTCGCCGAGCCTTGTTAAATTATGCATTTGTTCTGTACCTGATTGGTGGAATTTCTGATATATTATTTTTCATGAAAAAACTTACTGATTCTATTGAGCCTCTTGATTATGGACGGCGGCATAATTTCACACTTTTTCTTCATTCTCTCATAACGCAAATTCAAGTCTAAGAGGAGACTTTGGTGTCTACACGAGGGAGTCGCGCTTCCATGCTGGCCCTGGAAAGGTCCCCTGGCTGCTGCTACAACACAGTGATGTGTCCGTTAATGCCTTTCCATACAGACCATCAAACCATTCTCCCCAAGGAGGAACATGCAGACCAGGTGAGGAGCGGCTGCAAAACGTTAAAAGAAAAATAACCACAGTAAAAAAAATCCAAACTGAACTGTGGCAGGGAGTGGAGAGCACAGAGAGTCCAGTGAGGTGTCCTTCTGTCACGAACTCACTTAAATGCCCTCGTAGATGTGTGTCACGATATGGATTTCTGATCGACCGCAGCTTCACCCTGCTGACTCCGAGATGTATGAATGGTGGCCACATATGCTTGCGTGCATTGATTATTCGAAATGTTGCTATGCCAGCATAGGCGGCAGCTCGGAGGAAAATGCAAGTCTTGACTTTTCTAGCAGTAAGGAAAGTTGAAAAGCTGTTTGAGCGGATCGGTGCAACTTTGCACGGAGAAATTAAAACACCGGATATGTAAGAAATGTGCCGTAGCCAAGTTCTGGTGGGCCAGCATGTGGCGTTGTGGTTAGAGCTGCCATCCCGCACCCAGAAGACCTCTCAGCTCCTTGTGCAGTACCTTTGGTGAAGACGTTAATTCCGAAATGATGCAGGTAAAAATCGTTGTTTAAAAGGGGAAACCCCAGTAAGCAGCTTAACACCGTAAGTCACTTTGTGCAAAATTTCGTTGAAAAGTTAATGAAATGAGACGAACACGCCGATGCAAGCGATGGAACGCAGGTACCGTCTAGCGGCTCTTCTCCATCTTAGGAAAAATGCGTGCACTAACAGAAAAGGAAACAGAAATATAGTTTTTTGAATGTAGGTCAATAGAAATATGAAATATGCATTGACAGAAGTTAAATTGTGCATTAAGACATCTGTTCACACAGCGATCGCAAAGAAATGACAAGCGTGACGCTCGTGTTGCGGACGCCCGAGTAGTTCGCAGGACACCAGCCAACTGCAGACGCCGCTTTCCTTCTCACCTCCAGCTGTTCATCGTGGACGCCCATCCCCCAGCTTGTTGCCTGCTCCTGTTCCAGGCGTTGCTGCATTTCATTCAGCTGAACGCCACGGATGGGGTTCTTTGTTTTCTTGTTTGTTTGTTTCGTCTGCCGGGCATCCTTGCCCTTTTGGCAGCAGCCAGGCTGCGGCTGCGGGTTCCGCTCTCGACTTTTCCCGTGCGGCCTTGTGTGAAATTACGCGTCGGGAGGAGAGGGATTGACCTGGCCATTAAGTCATCGCCCTTGCAAAGCCTTATTGTGAAGAGTGGATGTGGACGTGGTCTTTGTTTTGCCACAACACAGTTTCAATTAAATGCTTCCAGCCACTCTTTGGGTTTAGGAGGAACCGACGGCGCAAACAGGAAATCCTTTAAAACCAACCATTAGCTGCTTGAATGCATTCAAATTAATAGAAGTGTCAGGCCTATACCTCCTGCCGCTTGTGCCCCCTGAATTTATATTTGTGCAAAAGTGCGAAGGTAGTCTGGGCTCGAAGAGGCCCTGCGTTTCGTGTCAAGCAGTACGATTGGAGAAGTTAGTCATGAAGCCATTTGTTGTTTTTAACAGCCGTATCAGAAACCGGAGCTGCGATTCGGCTGAGGAATGCCGATGTGCCGACACGGCGATTAAGCGCAGTCGCGACTCCTTTGTATTTACTGCTGGGGTCGAAGCTCATCGCTGAGCGGGAAAACGCGGCCGGGATCCTGGTGTGCGAGAGTGGTCCGGAGCCAAGCGCTCCAGACCTCAACGTGTCGGCGTAAGTGCCCCAGGCTGTTTCTTTTTTATTTATTCGCTTTTCTTTAAAGCGGCCAATAATGTTAGATTCGTAAACCGAGCTACTTGGAAGTATTTATTCATTTACACAGCAGTATAGTATTCACTGTAGCAATGCAGGGTAAGGACTTGACTGCAGCAGGTGTGTGGGTTCAGACCTGGGTCCTTCAACTGCATGGTGACAGCTGTAACCGCTAGGCCACCCACTGTCCTCCACCCAGTGTTTATTCATGTTGAACTGGGGGAGAACTGTCTGTATCGCAGTCTGTCTGCTGCTTTATATTCAAGACGAAAACTCGCTCCTGAGTACCTGAAACGTTCAGTTTCACAGCAACCCCAAAAGGTCACCTTCAGAGGGTCAGTGGTAGCTTTAACCTGTCACAGCTTACACCTGATGGATGGTGTTTTTCATGAAGGCTAAGAGACCATTGTCATTATTAGCCTGCGTTCAGAAGGTCCTGGGTTTAAATCCCTCCTCCGGCTGTAGTGCCCTAAAGTCCTTGCCCTGAGTTGAACCAGGAGTTACCCGACCGTAAAAATGGGAAAATCACTGTACGTAGCTCAGTCTGTAAAAGCTTACATTTTTAAGTCACTTTGGACAAAAAAAGTCTGTTTTTCCCTCTGTCTGATGACTGCAAGTTGATATTTTTATATATTTCACGCATCTGTTACGACTACTCTGGCTAGGCACGATGAGGTCAACCGCATTTCAGTTTGTCTGCTCGTCTACGACGGAACGTCAATGTTTCGCCCGGCGCTTACTTGAGGAAACACGGCACGTTTTATATTCTGTTCGCGCATGAGTTACATTCATGGGCGCGCGAGCGGACGGAGGTTCGTATCTTTGCGGCGGAGTCACCGTGTTCGTTTTAACTCGCAGTGTTACACTGATATACGCTATGCCTAATACTTTTGCGAGGCTCATTTTCAGAAAGAAAATTAAAGCAAAAAAGACTCAAAACCCCCCACCCCTGATACACACACACACACACACACACACACACACACACACACACACACACACACACACACACACACACACCTGTTCAATCTGTTGGACACACGGCATACTGGGAATTTTTTGTGTTGTCTCTCGGTTTACTGGGAAAGACTGATTATTGTTCCTGCTGGTGAACATGAGTGAACTTTGCTGGGAGTTATCTTTAATTGGTTCTCATATCTACAATAGACATAAATGGTTTGTATTTTTAGCAGGCCTCGGAGGTTGAGAACAGGAGAACATGCTGGGAATGGGCATCTTGGCTAAATGGCAGCATTTGTGTTTGCATGGAGGGACGTCGGTGAGATGATAAAGGTTTGAGATGTGCGGATTGCCCGGGGACGTGAGAAGGCAGTCTGCTGCTAACCAGGACAGGCACGTACGCTTGTACCTACCATTGCAAACACAGCTGGAGCTGGAAATATTTGCGTCTTTGTCCTCTTTTCATCGACAGCTTGTACAGGGTCTCCACGCTTAAATCGCTGTGCAAGAGATGTAGTCCTGTGGACAGAACGCCAGTTTATATTAAAACGACTGCAACAGCGCTGTTCCCCGTCTGCTCTTCAGTCTGTCCGGCGTTTTACCGTGTTGCTTGTACACCACGGAATAAACCACAGAATAAAGCAATGTCATACAAACATGAGAGTGAGTGGGAGTGTAATGGATGACAGTATCCTTATATTAAGGCATTAAAGCATTCAGCATTGCACAACTTCACCTTAAAATCCGGTCAAACAGTTTAATGGCATAAATATGCATGCCACTACGCACTCACTTCCAATTTTGTGGTCAAAAAGGATAATAAAAGACTTCTGTTCATTTGCTCAGTAGTTTCTGTGCAAGTTTGGGATGTACATCAGCTATAGTAGATAAAAAAGTGCACAATGGAATCCATCTGGATGATCAGCTCAGAGCAAGCATTGCGAGATGGGTACAGCTTCTGACTGTTTCTGTAGTCTGAGGCCCGGGAGGGGTGGCGGGATATTTCTCTCTGCATTCCTGTCCTTAGGCCCCAGTGTGGGATAAGGCCTGAGCGTCAGTCTTATCTTGAGAAAGGAGTGGTAAACACAGGTGCACATGTATGGGTAATGGGTTTCAACGCAAATCAAATGGGGTCTCCTCTTGTACCAGCGCCAGGGAATTATGATGCGACACCACAGCAGTCTGGCCAGGCTTTTGCAAAATGCCGCATGCTTTTCGCCCACACAGCACGGCTACAGCCGGATGGAGGCCATCAGAATGTGCATTAAGATGGGAAAGCCCCTGTCGGGAGGTTGGCCGCCACCCGCTGCTGCTCTAATCGCTTCGGTATCGGTGCGGAATCCCACTCTCGCTTTCAGACAGTTGTCGAGCGTCTGGACGACCGTAATCTCTGCAAGATACGGAGCCAAACCCATATTTACAAGTTCCTTATACTCTTCCTTTGCTTCATTTATTCAAGGCATGTTGGATTCACTCCAGGGTACATCAATTCCCTCCTCAAAATTGCCACTTATCAAGAATCTTTTTAGATTAGTTTCCCAAATGAAAGTTCTTTACAACAGCCCGTGCGTTCTAGCAGGGACGAGAGCCGCTTTAAGGAGATCTCCGTGCCTCTTGGCTTCTATGCATGTGTTCCCCGCAGCAGAAATCTGTATTCTAAGAATATGAGCCAGTATGAAACCTGGGTAACAAATATTGAGAAAAAAAATGATGCAGGATTTTGTCCTGATGTTCCAAACAAGAAAATAATGACTGCTTCTTATCTCTTTGTGAGAATCCTTTCCTTTTCCTCTGTGTCAGACATAAAAAATCTGAAGTGACAAGACTTGGCGCTGCCACTCTATCATGACTTTATTTACCTCCCCCTTTGCAATAATGCTGCGTATCTGTAGGTCATATAGCTTTACTGGTATTAACTCTGCCTGTACGTCTCACAGAACTGTCTGTGTGTTTCTCTTTTCCCCACTCGGAGGACCTTTGGCAAATCCCAGAAGACGCCTTGCCGATTTCCGAACCACTGGAACCGCAGGTTGTTCATAGTGTCAGATACACAGAGAAGGATTCCCGCTGAGCAGCGGGATGAATCCAGCAGGTCTGCAGCTGCGTCTGAAAGCTGGTGTCAGACTCCATTACACATGAGCCATGTTGTGCGATAGGCTTATTGGTCCCATGTGACAAAAGCATCATCATATCTCTTACACAAACCGCCCTGTCTAACACACGTGCTAAATTTAAATTTTTTTGCCCCTTTTGTTATCCTGAAATTCAGCCAGTTTTATAAAAAGTAAATCCGTCTCACGGTTGCAAACAAAACTCAGCGTGAAGCCTTCGACCCAACCTGTTCCAAAACATTTACATGCTTTCAACTAGACATTTACGATGGAATTTTTCATTACTATATTTGTTGTTCTCTCACACGTGCCTTTAAATTGTGAGCAATTGTCAGACTCGAACGTTAGCTACAGTACAGCCCGCTGTAAGCTTCTACCGCTGAAAAATAATCGTTTTTCAATAAATAGAGATACAAATTCCTGAACCCGCCGTGCAGTTTTTGCATTTTTGTTAAGAGATCAGGGAAAGACATCCCTGTAGAATGAGGCAAAATAGTATTTGTTTCACCTACACAAGTGAGTTACGACACCGATGATGGGGCTTCCCAATGCACATCTGCAGACAAAATGAGCTGGAACTGATCCACCATGGGTTAATGGGGCCCATGGACTGCATTCACATCATCTCCTCCTATTCCCAGCCACATTTCTAATTTAACAGCCAAATCTGACCAAAGAAATCAGTGTTTTACTCATACAAAAGCTGTAATGTCAGAAATTTCATTCTTGCAGCCATCACAAAGACAATATAATTTAAAATACGCCGCCTGCCTGCAGACTATTACCCTGAAATGCATCTGGTGCGCTGTTAGTTATTCATAAAGTCCTGAGATTTAAATATGACTTGCAGTCCATTTCTATGAAATCTATCTGAATTCTGCATCTAAATGACTTCACCGTTTTAGATGTAAATAATTCAGACTTTTCGTTCTTGTAAAAGGCTCACCCTATCGGCCCAGTCCTGTCTCTCTGAATAAATGGACTCAAGTAAAACTGCCCAAACATCTGCTCAAAGTAAGTTGTATCCAAATAACAGATGTTGCATTCGAGTTGGGGTTGCTGCCTTTTTTTTTTCCACGATTCAAGGTTCCTCTTCTAAAGAAAGAAACAGGTGCACCCACTGACAGAACAGAACTTTGACTGTTTGGTCTAAATGATGCAATTCCCACATAGAAGCTCTGCATGCTTTGGTTACAAATACAGCATCGCTATATGGGGTTGTACTTTTTTATCTTTAAATAGACACACACATACATGTTCTTTTTAATCCTGAAGGAAATTGTACAAAGCAGCACACATACAACAAAGTAGCGACAGCAGACACCGGAACCCCGCTCGAATGGGGACGTGCAAGCACAACGGTGTGCAAAGCAGACCGATAAATAAAACACAGCACTGGCACGCTTAACTAGGCCAGCCGTAGGGGTACCACCTTTGGACTTGAAGGACCGTTGCGGCTTCAAACCCACCTCCAGCTGTAGCACCCTTCTGCAAAGCACTTACGCTGAATCGGCCCAGTTTGTATTAACCAGCTGTACAAATGGGTAAATCGTCGCAATCCACTTTCGGAGAAAAGCATGAAATAAATGTGCGCCGTACAGTCGGACCACTCCATTCCTGACATAACGGTCAGCTTGAGCAGCACCCATTTTGTTATTCATATCTACTTGTGTATGAGTGGATTTAAATGACAGTGAGTTTCCCTGGCAAGGCTTGCAAAAATCATCCACATAGCAGTTTGTGTGAGATGCTTCAGCGCCTTTTGAAGGTCCCCCAATGCACAGAAGCTGGCAGATGGACCAAGGATGTTTTACTAACTGAAGGACACTTAGCCGAGTCAAATGCTCACTGAAGCATTGATTTTGTATAACTAATCTGTAGGAATGACAGCTCTTTTCCAGCACATACCAACATGCGGTCTACATTTGCACTGTTTTTATTATTAATACATGTAGGCATTTTAATCTTAGTGCGAAATTTTAAGTGGCTGAATCTTTCCACCATGCTCTTTTCATGGGTATCAAAGCTACTGTTATTTTCAATTCCTAAACAATTTGGATCAACTATGAACATTTATGTGCTGGCTGAGGTTCTTGGTATTAAAAGCCAGACGGATGGCTTTCCCCCTCCACGACTGTAAATGCTCAGGAGAAGTTCAAATGGTGGCATGAAACTGTGCCTTGGCTGCGCAGAGTGAAATGTAAGTGTCCTCAGTCTTCTTCAGTGCAGGTCTGGGTTTGGGTACCAGAGGATAAAGGGGTAACTGAGACCCACGCTCCTTGTTTTTTTCAAAGCAGCCATGGCCAGGTGAACAACAACGGCTTTGTCCAGCTCAATAGTCACCGATGAAAGGAAAATGGAAAATGCTCTTTTTGCAGCAGTGGGGCAGAGATGGAAGATGACAAACCTGTTTATTGGCAGGTTGTCTTTTTAATGCGGCTGACTTGAGACAGAAAAGACACACATTGTCCAGATCTGAGCAATGCTGGTTCTAAGATCTCTGCAGTGGACGCAGTAATACCTCCACCAAAGAAACTGTGTGAACTGATCTTTGTGAGCCATCAGTTCAAGATGCTGGCAAATACAGTATCTCAGTCTGCCTGAAACTCTTGCTGATGTTTTTCAGCTTTCCTTAGCAGCAGAGTTCCTTTGTGGATTTCACTTCGCTTCTCCAGAGCAGTAAACAAAGCATCACCTCCTGACTGACATGTCCCGTGGTCCATTTTGACATATTTGGATTTTCCTTGTTGCCTCAGTCAGATAGAAACACACCTCCAAGATGATAAAAATATAGAAGTAACTGGCCTGAGCGCACCCCCCCCCCCAACAGTATGCTGCATCTACCCTCTGCACCTCTTTCCAGACCTTGATCTTTGACAGCAGCTAAAAAATTTTCTCACAGCTGCTGGTACAGGATTTTGTTCTGGCCTTCAGTTCGCCTTCCATAATTTGTCCAAGTTGAGCACCCACACCTTATTAATAAATTCCTTCTCCAGCTTAAGGTCAAGATGGTGTTTCAGGGCTGCAGATGAGCATTCCTGCTGTAGGCCTTTTGCCAAACTGTAAATCCCACTTCACAGCCGTCGTGTTATGGCTAGTGGAATGCATGTTTAATTGTTGTACAAAAATCTGCCTGAATGCTCAGCACGGCGGCTGAAAATCCCCCCACCCCTGCTGGGCCGAAGCGGAGAGACCTACGCTCCTGCGAGGGTGTCATTGATATGATGGAGTTTTTTCAGCTCTGTTGCTTTTTTGTGTTGCAGCGCCACACAACTGGCACTGTTCGCCATAGAAACATCCTCAGCCAATCGAACTGCGCCCTCCATCCAGGATGGATAGCCGGAATGTACTTAGATGATGAAAAAAGTTTCATTTTCGTGCAGGTACACCCAGGCTTGTTCACGATGACCATTCTGCCACGTAACCCCCGAGGCGCAATCGGAACTACAGGTTCCTGTTACTCTTCAAACTTCACCTCAGCGTGTCATTCATAATTCAAAATTATATGCATTCCACCCTTTCCCTTTTTCACTTTGTTTCTTTTGACATCCATTTCACTCGATCGCTCATCTCCTGACAGCGGGTAAGATGACCTTTGACAGAATGTTCCAATTTTAGGGCACGACGACTATGAAAAGCAGCACCCAAAAATGTGTCAAAATGTACCGGGTGTTTTCAACATTTCTGAATTATTAACTTATCCTCTTTTTCATGCTGATTTGTTTGCTCGCAGTCCTTCTGTGCATGTGCCAGGAAGTCGGGCTCCCCTCACTATGGCTCCCATCAGGTGACAGTTACCGTTTCAGGCAGCTGGCATCGACCTCACAAGGAGCTCTGTTCCTGGAGGCAGGCAGGGGTCCAGCACACCATAAGGGGGCGCTTACGCAGCAGGTACCAGGCCAGGTCACACCTCTAGGGTCATCTCGGCTGACAGCACCTGTGCCGGACCCGCCGTCTCTCAGGGAGCTCTTCTGAGGTGTCCGTCACTTTGTCACACAGGCAGCACCTCAAGCTGGCATCAGGCTTCTGGAGAAGACCACAGCAGGGCTGAGGAACTACTCCAGCCAACTAGTTCTCTCATTCAAAGTTCTCAGTGTAACATGGGAGCTGATTCAACCCGAAGAAGGAGGAGTTTGGCAGGACAGTAATAGGAAAGGTAAGCAGGGATATTTCTCCAAGCTTGGAAGACTCCAGTCTGAAATTTGAATATTTATTAAATCTCTCTTCTCCGTGATCCAAAAGACACTGCTGGGGCATCTGCCCAAAGCAGATTGAGCTTCAGCCGCAATGAGATTGAAGAACGGACCGCTCCTCCCGCAGCTCTGCAGGAAAAAGTAAAACCCGCAGCTTAAATAAGCGTAAATCCTGTGTGTACAATGAGCATTATTGACCCGTGCTATCAGGTCAGGAAAACACAAAACCATTTACAGGGTTTCTGTTCAAGTGTTTTCAACCACCGTTATTTTCTGATCCGCTTTGCCGCCTTAAACTGATGATCGGTCGTGATAGAACTGACAAATCCCTTCGATCTTGTGATGCGTGCTTGAAGGGTAGACCCACAACAATAGCTGCTCGCGCTTGTGCCCAAGGCTTTAATGGTGAGAGACGACCTTGAATGTCTCCCTCTGCTTCAAAAACAGCTCGCTGTCATGTTGCCTGTCACATTCGGTGGTCAAAAGAAATTACACACCGGATTCAGTGCTATTTGTTTTATTTATATCCTCTTCTTTTTGATGTACAAAAGAATACTTTCTGAATAATCCTGGGGTGAACATTCAGTCTGCTGAAGGTGTCTTGAACTAAATTACATTTTATTGTTTAGGTATTATTTTGGAAAATTCGGCTCTATCTTCACATTAGATCAGCTACTGAATTTTGAAGGTACTGCTTTCGTGGAGGACAGGGCCAGCAGGTTGCTCACCAGATCCAGGCCAGCCTTTGTCTTCTGAAAGAAACATCACAGTCTGAGCCAGTTTAAGGACGTGAATCCAGACTGAAGTTTGATTTACTTGTCATTCCTGTAGGTTGGCCTGATTATTAAGCCATTAAAATGTGGAATTTTAATAAAAGCCTCAAGAAGTCCTTTTATCTGTCTAATGTTTGCATTTCCCTGCCTGGAGGAAAATATCTTCATTCTGATCTTCTCCTTTTCACACTAAGCCCAATCTTACCATAGGCTGTCCTGTATTTGACCAAATCCTACAAGGCAGAACCAACTTTTCATCTACACAAAAGCCAGAAGAGTAAATGTGTCCATGTATGTAAGGCTGTTAAGCAGTTGGTCTAATATCACAGGCCTTTATGAATCTATGGCAAAACTCTTAATCTAGAGATAAAAATAAATAACATCAACATCATGAAGATTTTATGCAGCAGCAGTTTGCCCTTGGGAGTCAGTACCACGGAAAATTGTAGCCTTAATCTTGTCAAGGTTGTGTTCAGCCTTTATCCCTGGCACTAAGACTCTGACACGGTCCCGCATTCATAGAGTCGTGGCACCAGTCCAGCAGTTGTTAAAAAAAATTGCATACAAATCTTCCCTTACGTCATCTCTATTTTGAAAGCAGTTTACTTTCTGAACAAAGTATGAACAACAGGGATGCTGGACGCTCACCCAAAGCCATTCAATCATTAAAAAATGGACTTTAAGCTGTGTCAAGGGTCATGTAAATATACTGCTGACCTGTCGTATGAAAAAGGTTAAGGAGCTGCATCACTGTTCTTTGGAGGGTTGGTGACTGTTAAGGCCTGACAAGAACACGTCTGAGGATCGGAAACAGCAGCAGCACTCTTGTTGGCTGCTGAATGTGTGATGCTGTGTGCTCTTTCCTCATGCGTTGTTAGGGAGTCCCATGCAAGTGTTTGCCGAGGCTGAGGTTGGAGATGTCCATCTTCCCAGGGTAGCTGCAAAGGGAATGCACAGACTACCCTGCTGAGGCAGCACCGCTTTCGCTTTAACCATAAAGCAGAAGCACAGGCATGAGTCTTTATAGTGCAGTGCAAACCGTATCATTTCACAGCGTTTAATTCATTTTTTTCTTGTTTTGCAAATAACCGCATAGACTAAAGAATGTCAATTCTAGTCGCTTTATATGAAATGGCAAAGTAGCAACTCGCAGTTTACAGTTAAAGCATACAGAGAAACAAAACTCTTTTAGACAAGCATGATAAATGCTGTTTTGACTGGACGTCTCTCACACCTTTGCAAAACAGCCGACAGCTCCTGCAGCTTGGCAGAACCTGTGGGATTTAGAGATGCAGCTGCGCGGTTGGTTGATCTTTCTCTAAATTCTTTTGTCGACAAGCTGACTGAGCGGAAGTCTTGTGTGCTCCCCTCCCTCAGTCAGATGACTTTGTCACACCTCAACACTGTGACATGAACGCATCTCTGCTGTCATGAGCAGCAGCGGTGCTTTCCCAGAATCAGCTGTGTAGCTTCTGACCAGCTCTGACCTCTTGACCGTTGCTTGGGCCTCCAAACCTGCTGGCGTATTGGTCAGTGTCACTGCCTTTGTGCTCAAAGGAGCCAGGTTCACAGCCCTCCTTTGTCTATAGCACCCTGGATGAAGGTACTTATACTGAATTGCCCAGCTTTGAAAATGTGTGAATAGCTCAACTTTCCAAGTGTCGCTTCGGTGAATAAATTTAAACTCCGTTAGAAGTTTCACACGCATGGAAAGACAGGCGACGCAGACAGAAACAAACTGGCGTAGATGGGAGCACCAGAACGCCGGCAAGCTCTGCTGTCGCCGGTCAGCTTAGAAGATCCAACAAATGTTAAACTACCGCAAGTTCTCAGTAAGACGCACGTGGGCTGAGCGACAGAAGAAATTTCATGTGGTGCAGTGCAGAGCGCTTTGTACGCAGGAGAAAACTGCACCGCGTTTTATACAGACCAACTTTGAAGAGAGCCATCCAAACGCAGCGTGGAATCAAACCCGTACGATGCATCGTGCACATTTCGGTTAGCCAAATCCTGCTACAGAAGCATCAAATATGCATTGAAACACGAATACATAAATCACTGAGCACATTTTAGTGCCGCTATAAGGTCTTGCACGGCACCTTTTAATGAATATCGTGTTAAGTTTCAAAACGTAGTTTAAAAAGGCTGAGGGTCATTTGGCTACCGTATATTGCAGGTATGGTCACAGAGGACTGTCAGACAAGCTCCAGAAGGGTCTCCATACATTCTAAAATTGTTTCGAATTGTCATGCAGGCACTTTCTAACCCTGCTGTCCATCTTTGGCCTCATCTGCTCTGTCACAGGCCCAGAGAAACAACACGTCCCCCTCACACCACCTGTGCCGTGAAGCCGAGGCTCCGAATGTCCTTCCTGTCAGATTCTCATCACACTGCCATTGACATCTCCAAATGAAATCAATCTAATGGGTGGCTCTGTGGGACTCGCAAGGCCTGTAGCCCCCAGGGACAGACTGTCTCCTTAAAGACTTTGTTTCAGAGAGTGTAACCACACATGCCAGTCTCCTGTGCTTCCATTTACAGCCTCCTCACGGTACGACAAGGAGCCGACTTCTGAAATTTTCCAAACAAATACCGACGGCACAAACTTGATCTAAGGTGGCTGCAATTTAAGGCTCATCCAGCTTCTTTGAGTGAATAAGTGCAACGAACAGTTGTTTAGATGAACGCAGCGTGCTTTCCGGCGAAGTGCAAATTGGTTTCGCAGCAAACATCACAGCGCCGCTCTCTGCCTCTCTCGGCTGCAGGAGCCGCGATGCTGAAACGCGGCGACTGTTCCTAACGGTGCGGCTTTTCCGGATTTCGTCGACTGTTTCCAACCGTGCTTTTTTCCTTTATTTTGTCATTTATTCGAATCTAAAAAGGCAATCTGGTGCAAATATCTCCCCCTTTGTTTTGTCTGACATGGGATTCTGAGCGCTGGACACTGGCCAGCAGAGCATTTATTCCCCAGGCTGCTGGGGCCCAGGTTTAGAGCGTTGCCATGGGGCCCCATATTCAGTACTTCCCCTCTTCACTGCATTGTTTTATTGTAGTGGTGACACTTTGCACCGCGGGCCTATTTATTTAATTGCTTCCTCTTTGGATGCTAATCTGCCCGTTGCCTTTATTTGGTTGCCATGGCGCTGCTCTTCCAATGGCGAATATTCTTTCCATGCTGGGACCTTGTCATGTCTGGGTTTTACCAGGGTTTATTAATTGTTGTTTGTTGTTTGCTGAAGTGCGGGAGGAGCTCACTTTCCTGTGTCCTCTCTGTTTTTCAAGGCTTCGGATGCTCGTGTCCGTTTCTGCTGGCATGGGAACCCCTCTGTGCTGCGAGAGCCCCGGTTCTCTTCGCCACAGTTTGTTAAGCTCGCGCAGCGTTCTGCTCAGAGTTGGGAGGCGCCTGAGGTCTGAGTGTCTGACTGTGTCTAAATGTTATAAACATGTCAAACGTGCACCCCGCGTTGTATAAAAATTCCTCCCGGGAAGTTACCGTCACTGCAGTTGGCGGCCATTTTAGGACGGCGACGACAATTTCACAGGGTTTCTGTTTCGTTTTTTCACACAGCTGACAGAGGAAGAAAGATGGTTTCGCGATCCTTTGCGAAACGGCGTTAAGAGCCTAAATCTGAGTTTCATGCATCGCAAAACTATTACCCGCTGTATTTTTCTTAGGCTCGAGTCAGTTTTAGGGCCACAGGCTAATGCATTAGAGAATTGGGGAAGAAATTGCTCTTGACATGAACAACCGATGTGACAAAGTGGTGCGAGAACCAGAGTGCAAATCTGCCTGGAAAGGTAACAGATAAAATGCAAGTGATGGCTTTTCAAAATGGAAACCATGAATCAAACCAAGCAAAGAAAAAGACATGCAATAAAAACTTGGATAACTGATTCGAGGTGGGGCTGTTGAGAAAAATTGCCTCCTTTGTCCTGCAATTGTACTGCATGAGAGGATTCTCTGACCGCAGAAACATCGACCTAACACTTCGGGGCTCCAGCAGAGAGCTTAGGTGGCATTAAAGGACAAAACGGGTTCCTCTGTCTCGGTCTGGCTCAAAATCGGGAACCTGTGGTAGTCTGACCCAGTAAGGATAATGTGGCGCCTTCCCGGAGGGGGGCGTGCATGAGATGTATGAGCCTGCGCCGCTCTTTGGACACCACCTCAGGATACAAGCTCCATTTGGCTGACCCTTTAAGCACTTCCACCCTTTGCAGGTATAGAGAACGTTCTGGAAGAACAGTCGCTTTTACTTGGGGCTTTGCTGAGTGAGCGTGGGGCCGGCCGAAGCGTTGGAACCGGAGAACTCATTGTGTCACTCCTGTTTTCGTCAGAGCGGCTCCCACCCATGCGTCCACCTGCTGCCGCTGTCGTTCGGGAGGTAGACGTCTCGGACGGCGCGATGTCCTCCCAACCAGGGGACGCAGCGGGGTGACGAGGGAGTCTCGCTTCTTTCCGGCATAACCGAAGCCCGAGGGGAGGGAATGTTTCCTGGGAGTTCTGAAAACTTCTAAAGCAACTTTGTCGGCTCTGGTTATGCTACTTATTTTCAGATTGGAATTTGAGAAGCCATTTGCCAAGAAGCGCCATCAGGCTGACACACGAAACAGCATCATTGCAAATGAAAATCAAATTCGGACAACTTGCCATGGGACGTGGGCTTGCTGTAATGTTGACTCAGTTGCGAGACGTCTGGGCTCATTATTTGCAGTATGGTTCTGCTACTTGTGCTTCAGACGCAGTTTAAGAAGTTGGGTTTTTCTTGTCTGGACACTTTTTTGCTTTGTGTTTATTCGCTTAACAAGAGCTTTTATCCAAAAGGACCTACAAGTGAGAATAAAAGTGCAGTTCATAACAAAGAGCTTTAGATACAGACACAATTGTAAAAGCATAGTCAGATTGTTCAATGCCTCCTATTTTTTGCCAATGCACATATACGCCTGTAGAATTTGTAAGCAATACAATGGGGATTATGACAAATTATGTGACAAAAGTTTATGGAGGAGTTCAAAAATTGACAGATAAAAACGAGTCCAAAAGATTTAAATTTGAGGTGCATCTCAAACACCGACAAGGACACAGAAGTTGTGAGGAACAGGGAGCTCATATTATTCATTCTATTGCATCAGAGTCAAAAAAGAGACCTTACAAACATTTGATTTTGAACCTCTGTTAAGGGATGTAGGAGTGTAGCAGTCTGAGGGTAAAAGGAGAGCTCAGGTCCTACTGGCATTGTGGTGCAGATCCTTTAACTACCTTGTCGGCTGCAGTTTAATCCTGACAGCTACAGGAAGCCAGAGTGGACAGAGAGTTCCTGATCTCGGTGAGCAAAAAGGTTGTTTGGCTAAGAACGGTGAGGGGCTCTGGGGTTCAGTGGAAACATCTTGAACCAAACAGAGAACCACCATGTACAGTTTACTGAACTGACATATAAGCCTTTTGGTCTAGACCTACCTCCTCTCTGCTGTAGATACAGTATGTCCTGCGGTCTCCCACACGCACACACACATACACACAAACAAAACCTTGCGTGTTTTCAATGCATACCAAAGGCAGCCTCAAGCTATTCCTCCAGCTCTTCCTCTCCACCTTGTTTATCAAATGTTTCCTTGTCAAACAAAGAGGTACCCCTTCTGATATATTACCATGTTTGGCACTATTACCACTGTTCGGCACCCATACCAGGTTCAAAGCCCCTTTGAAGATCCCATTTGCAGTAAAGAAACCACAGAGTAATAGCCGGATCTCTGCAAAGACTGGTAACATCTGACATGGACGTTAAATGTTGTAATGCTTTTAGCGTTTATAGATGACAGATGATAGCACTGCTAGATGCGGCAGAGATGTACCCACAAAGTACAGCGCAGTCACCCTGCAGGTTGCTCGAGAACAATGAGAAGAACTTGCACAATGCAGATGAAGAATTGTGAATGAATAGCACCTTTTCACGAAAAGTCCCCTAAAGGCCTTCAGCATTTTGACCCATGTTACGGTATAAAACGTTATGTTAAGCTGTACTGCTGTTCTGTTGCACATCCCTTCATATGAGTTCAGGACGCGCAGACGCACGTTGAGCATCGGAGAACTGACATGACGTTCGCCTGGGTCAAAATATGAGGTTCTTTTCTGTTTGTGCCTCTAATTTCACACTCATTTGGCAATCCGGTCACCAGGGGAGAAGGACGGAAGAGGCTGTTTCCCACAGTGTGGTCAAATGCGAACCAGAGGAAGGAACCTCCCCAGAAGGCATAACATGCACACTGACCGGCTCATTTAACACTGCTTCTCACACGGATTTCCTTTAATACGGCTGGCATCACGGATTTAGTGTCTAATGGGACAGGAGAAAACCTCTAAGGGGTTTGGTGTCTGCAATTTCAGGCTCTCTGAGAAACCATCAAATCACCTGGAAATAAATGAATGTTACATTAATTTCTTATTACATAAATGATCGATGTTCCATTGACAGTTTTTCCTGCCTGGCCTATGGTCTACTTTTTGTATTACCATGGTGTTCACTGTGACAGAGGCAGGAATCTAAATGAAAGCAGAAAGGATGGACGGTCAACCGAAAAGGAGAGAATGGAGGACAGGGCTGAGTAATGACTTTTTATTAGAACAGTCGGCTGAACCTTTCAGATGTTGTCTTATCTGGTTGGTCCTGCAGGCAGCAGATCTGTAGACATATTGAAGCCACTGTGTGACTGAGACATTATTTTTTGCATCTAATTTTGTTCTTTTACCAGATTTTTTTCTCAAAAATGATATGCAGCTTGGAGTAAACAAAAGTGCATTTCACAGCTGGCCGAGAGGTTTGGATCCAATGCCAGACCTTTCGTCGGCACAAGTAGCTGCCTGCAGACCTGAGCCTGATGGGAAACACGAGTAACTGAGAGAGAAAGAGTGATAGAAAATTAGAGCTGCTATGTGCGAAGAAAAAAAAAAGTGGCAATGAAAGATGTGGGTTTTGAGATCTTTCTTGATGTTGACAGGGATTCAGTAGCATTGAGGGACCAAGATTTCTCTTTCCACCACAACTTGCTTCTGCAAAGAAAACAGGAAAGAACTGCTTGTCTATCTCCGAGGCAAACTCTGACAGACAGGAACGAGTGTATCGCAGATCATCTGGATCCAGGAACAGGTCTCATGGGCATTGTTGTCAAGTGTATCCGTTTGCTCTTAGTGATGTACTTTGTGGTAAACATGTCGCACCACACCAACTGCTCTTTGTTTCGTGCGACATGCAGCCGGGGAGCTGTGCTTTGCGCCTGTTCTTCCCTAAAGCATGCTGGGAGGGGTCTGAGCTCATCGCTGCCATTTCTTTCTGCAACGTCCACTCCACGCTGGGTTACAAGATATGCGAAAAGTCGTAATGATCTTGGTTCGGCTTGACGTGCCTTCTGGTCATGAGGTCAGCAGGTGGAAGAGCAGCGGTGACCTCTCCAGAAGGCCTCAGTTGTGCTGATGACAATTGTCAATGGCCTTAGCTGTGAGCAGAGCGTGCGTATAAATGCTAGTCAACATTTCCCTTATGTAGGTCAGTCTATCTTCGGCTGTTGCCAGGCAGCTTCAAACATGTATTTTTCAGGGCTCGCGTTCTCATGCCTTTCCCCTAAACACTGGAGAACGCAGCTGATCTACAAGGGTTCCGTTTCCTGTCTTTCTAGATCTCCTCCTTCCGTCTGCACAAGCCGTTCCTAGCTGGGATCTTTTGCTGTCGCTCTCTTTGCTGTCTGAGTGTGTCGGCAATGCGAGAAGGTCCACCAAGGAGCAACACATGAACCAGTGGGGCTGGGGCTTGTAGTGTCATGACAGCAACTAAGGTTGCATCGCTCCTGGGCTCGTGTGTACAACATTCGGATAAAACGGTTTTTTGTATTATTTCTGATGCATCTTGAGAGATGGTGTGAAAACATTGGTCAGAGTCTCTGTACCCTGCAGCATTACTTTGGTGTCCCAGGAGCTGCATTGTATGCATTTTCTCCAAACTTTCTCGCCTCACCATCTCTTCATCGGGTTGAAACTTCCATTACAGACCTGTGAGGTGAACAGGTGGATGGTCGAGAAATGACTAGTAGATGTTTGACCAAAAAAGGCAGTACCACCATCTGTTTCTTTTCAGACTTCAGCAGTGCCACTTGTGTTCGTATCTATCAAGGGAAGGAAACAGTGTACAGCGGTGTGGAAAAGTGCTGGGCATGCTGTACAATCTCCGCAGCTTGGCTGGGAGACAGCACCTTGGGGAAAAACGGATTGGGCAGAGATCCTCCAGCTCGACGTCACGGCCCATCTGCCGCAAGCTTAGAAAGAAAGCCAAGCCAAGCAAGAGCCAGCTCTTCCTCCTATAGCGGTGGTAAGTAAAGCACAGCTGCATTTTACACTGAAAATTCTTCCTTCTCCCCTGCATCCTCTGACCCCGGGATCGTCCATGGAGCGCTCAGTGATTCGGAAGCAAGTACATGCGCCTTCTAAGTTGGCAACGGCTGCTTGGCGCACTCGAGTGCAATAGGGCATCCTCTCATCGGTGCTTGAAGTCCAAGCCAAAAGCCCAGGGCTGTTACTCCCCACACTGTCAATCTCCAGTGGATGTCCATCGAAGAGGGGAACACCATCATTTCCTCATGATGTAACCCCTTACACGTTCCCTTTCTCCATCTGACATGTGCAGCCTTCCCACTGACACCTAACTACAAAAGAGCTGGTGGTCTCACCCAAGTTATGAACATGCGAAGTGATAACAGTTCTTGGTAAACCTGCTGCTGCTGCTGAAAGGGCAGCCCCTGCACTATAACTTGGATAAGGAGCTGTTTTTTCCATTCGCATGGCTCCATTTTCCAACGCCTACACAATAATATATGATGTACTGTACCCTGTATGTGTTCGGTCCCAATGGCTCTAAAGGGATGGTGAACCTCTGGTCGGAGGGTGTGCGAGTTATTGCAGTGGGGGGGGGGGGGGGTTGTGTAATACGGGGTTCAGTCAGGCATCACTGATATGACAAACCAGGCCACTATCAAAGCGGGGGAATAGCTTGATTTGATTGGGTTTCGTTCGCTGAATCTCTGGAGGAAACGTCATCCCTTGTTCTGTCTCTTTGTAATAATAGTGGGAGCGTAATTGAAGCAGGGACATAAGAAAAAGCAATAATGGTGGGATTATAAGAACCAGTCAACTAGAAGAGCCATGACAGTGCTCCTGGCAGTGAGGGAGGTATTGGACCTACTTGGACCCTGCTATGAAATGTTGCTGCCTAATGAGATTATGCACCATAATAAACATAATAAACAATAATCGATCTGACAGCTGGCACAGAAATTTAGACTGGAAGGTTAAATAACTTTATCATGCGGTTTGTAAGCCCTGCCTTTTTACAATCAAGATTTTCATTTTTAATCGGCGCGTATTAGTTCACTCACATCTGGAGGTGTTCAGTCGCCAACGCTAAAGTAGACGTTATGAAGTGTGTTCATAAACAGCATTGTTCCGCACCTTGGCTCGTCTCCCCAAAAGAGACTCGGCTCATGAAAATGCGAGCCCTCGAAAAGATTTGCATGTAGAAATGTTCTGATCCCGCAAATTGAGGGGCTTGCCACGTTCTTCCCTCGGTTGTCTTTCTTCTCGGCGACATCGTAATGATCCCCAGAGAAAGGGCTCCTCAAAGACCCGCCGCCAAAGATTGTGCTTGATATTTGTCCAGTCTGCCTCTGAAGGACATTGATACTGATGCTGTAAAACAAGTGGGTCTTCCCACAGTCCTGCATACCTCAGCTCGGCTTGAGGAGTCCAAACAAATCGTGGGCCTCGTCTGGCAAACTCGTTTCCTGTCCCATTTGTGCTGCTGCCCTTTACCTCAGCCACCTGTGTCCACACAGCCCCAGCGGAAGGACCTTGCAGCAGTGACAAACGGGCTGGGAAAGGAGCAAACGCCCCCCAGAATGCAAAGCAGCTACAAATCACGACCGAGCTTCTCTACAGCTGAGGTGCTGAGATGTTTGGATAATTGCAAATCGGACCTCTGAGCGACATCTTCAGATAACAGCTACCCATTTTTTGGAGATGAGACCAGGAGTTTTGTGTGGGCCACGGCTACCCTCTGAGTTTGTTGCCCTAACTTACAGGGGCCAGGTTGTGGTTTTTCAGGTGGCTGCAAATATCGATGGTGGTCCACCTGCCCTCTGGGGTCTCTGTGTGTTTGTTTTGCACGAGTTCAACTAATTCCTGTCATAAACACATATAAACACACAGCTTCAGTTTATGGCCAGACTTACTACTGTACACCTCCACGGGCCCCACATTTTCCCTCTCTGTGGTACTAAACATACCAGCAGATGGGTTTGCCACTGGGACTTTGAGTGTCCTTGGAGGCTGTCAGCTTCCTGCTACACACCAGCGCAGGTGAAAGGGACCACTGGGGGGGAATCAGTCCTCCACCTTCCCAGCATGCCCACGGATCAAAGGCACTGACGTTTGCCCAAATCCTGTCAGAGAAAAATTTACCGAGTCTCTCTCCTCTCTGCTTTCATCAGCCACACCAATCAAACCGAGAAAGCAACGAATTCCAAACCGTCTTGGAATGCAGCCCCTGTCCAGGATGATTTTCTGTAACCTGAACGGACTCTTTAAAGAGTAAAAAGGGATTTGCCGGGCCAGTTGAGAGCACGGGAAGCATTGGCTCATGGGAAAACTGGATGGAGAGTTTCATAGCAGTCAGCCGGTGCAGTGTACAAATCTTCTGTCTGCTTTTTTAAGGGGTTCCATATCTGGAGCTATGCTAATATCTGTATTGCAGAGCCAGCTGGTGTTCAGGCCTCTTGCTCCATTTTTGCAGTTTGCCTGGTGCAGGAATGATGGGTTTTATTACTGAGCTTCACCAATATGCTGTCACTGTGCTGCTGCTTTCTTAAGGCCCCTTTAATGTTCACTTCATTCAGTTGGGTATATTTGGTCAAAAAGGTTGAGCCTCACTCCTAAAGAAGACGGAGAGGTGCAGAGCAACTGACTTCATGATGGAATCCTGCCAGCAGCATCCGCTGGGCTCACGTTCAGTCTGCTGCAAGTGCGAGGGAGATGGTCGGACTCTCTTCAGCATTCGCAGCCCATGTTATAGCCATGGATGCATCCCCTCTGGTTCTTCAGGGGAGGACTGGACTTGTTCAGAAGAACACAGTTCCTCATTGCCAAACCCACGTTCGCTCGTCCTCCACCATAGCTTCGGTTGGGCCTATGCTTCATAACAAATATGAGTTAAATCAATGGCCTCTTTTGTCCAGGCTTGGACGTTCTCCGGCTCCCTGACACGTGAAGATGTGCTCAAGGTTACCTTTAAATTAGACATTACTAATCCACTTCAGATGGAACTGGCAGTACGGAGGCAAGAATCGGCCGATCTTCTCATCGCTGCTTCCACTTCCATTCCTTAAATCCTCGCATTTTGTTTCTGCTTCCACAGCCTGCACAAAATGTGTCACGGCACCTAATAAGGAATAGAAAATTTGGCTAATTTTTAATCCCATTTGCACGGACGATAGTCTTTAAATTAGTTTCTGCCTGAAAACGATTAAGGAAGGTTAAGTTATCCCGGGTGAAATAAGTACGATAAGAGAAATTGCATCAGGACTTATTGGTTTGCCTTCTCACGATGCTCTTAATGTCTTCTTCACATTCAAATTTGCCTCTGCATATTCAGGCTTTAAAAAGAAAAAAAAAATCCTTCTGAACTCTAGGAAGTCAGAAACTGGTTTAAAATGCTCGCCGTTTGTGCTCTGGTTTAACGCAAGCATGAAGAAATGATAGGCAAAGGATTTCAAAAGGATAATAAGAACTGAGGTGACACACCCAGGTGTGGGATGGAGTGCCAGAGAGTGTGAGTCAGGCTCCACAAACCAAATTCTAATAAACTCTCCCTTTTTTCCCATTCCCACCGGAAGAAGCAGGCCGATTCTGAACAACAGTGAACACCGAGGACCAGAGAGAGAGAGAGAGAACCCAACCCTCAGACCCCACGTGCAACCCTGATCTGCATTACTGCTGCTCCTAAACTTCACCCCACCTCACTCCTTCGTGTGTCATGCCCTACCCCCTCTTTGGCTCACCAGATCCAGCCCTGTCATTTCTCTGATGCCGTGCCTGGGTCGAGCTCCGCAGCCAACTACAACGCTTTCATCTGTATTTTTTCTTCTACATAAAATGCTTTTGGCAAGATCGAGCAGTTTTACACGTAGAGTAATGAAACCAATAGACAGGAAAGAATTTACTTTACCTCTTTACCTCATTTCATGCAGCAGTTGAAGGTACTTCTATCAGATATTCACAACGCCCTTTTGTTCTGCTGATGTCCGCTGAAAAATTGTTCACCGTTTAAATTTATCTGTACGCTCACTTCGCAGGTGGGACCAGGAATCTGATCAAAATTCATTTTGTTTTTAACTCCAAAGCCACTGCTACCATTAAGTTACAATCAGCTAAAGGTTTACAATACAGTACGTTCGCTGGTTGGGTTTTTTTAAAGTCTCCGTATGTAGATTAGGCCCGACTCGGAGACTTTGAAACTGCCGGGCAAACTGCTAAAGTTTTTCGAAGATGGAAAAGCAGGGCTTGGGTTTGAGTTCTTTGTCTTTTTCACGAAGATTAAACTTAAGCTGAAATCATCCATCATTTGAGGCTAAATTATCTGCTGTTAGAATTAACACAGCATCCATTTGACAGGCAGCTGCTGCGTTTCATAAATCCTCGATTCTCTGAGCTTCTCCTGCTCACCTGTGGTCTGTCGGGGGTTCACCGGATGACTTCTGCAGGAAAAAAGGAACGAAATGATGAAGTACCTACTGCGGGGAATGTGTCACCGTGGCACAAACTGCGTGAGGGTTATTGACTTTGGTTGTTAGTGGAGAACCCGGTAAGTCACTTAGCCCAAGGCATGATGGGAAGGCATCTAGACACGGAAGGGAGAAATATCAAACCTGCGTCTGTATCAAGTGTTCTCGGGATAGAAAAGGGAATTTGAGCCAAATCCTTTCTATATCAAATCTGCCTTTTTCGGTTGTGGGAAAGGAGTGCAGTCGCTACCTTCAGCCCCTTTAGCTTCTGGTCTTGAAACGTTCCATTAACACCATAAGTGGGAAGCTGAATGAGGGACACCATCATTAACAAAATCTGATTTCCATTTGCGGGTTCTGGGGTGGATGGGACCCGGAGTTGTTGGCCCGAGCACAAGTGGTAATTGCTCAGGCCCTGAGCGACACACCTCGTGAGAGATGGGAGTGGAGAGATGGAGAAATTGCTGCCGACGCCCTCGCCAAAAAATGCAAATCTCTAAGAAAATGGGAAAGAGCCGTGTCTCCTGGTGTTTGCTGTCAGCCACCAGGAGGGGTGAGGTTTGTGTCTCGGAGGATCTACATGCTAACTGAATTGAGTGGGCGGCATTACTTATTGCGACAGAGCAGGTTAGGAATCTCTGAGAAGTGCACTTTGAGGCTGTAGCTGTGGTTTAATTGGAATTTATGTTCCTGGTACAGCCTAATGTTCTTCAACAAGTAACTTAACAAATAACTTGTGCTATAATGTTTTCCTCTATCTGTACACAGGTAAAGTTCTTTTCTGTGGAGGAACCACATTTATTTGTTTAGCTGATGCTCACAATGTTATGTCGCTTTTGGTTATACACTAAGGTCATTTTAGGGTAAGTACCTTGATCAAGGAGACTGCAGTCGGAATTGAGATTTGAACCTGTGTCCGCTGCAGACAAAAGCAGCAACTCCACCCCTAAGCCCAACCGCAGCCCCCACCTTACTGGTTGCTAACTGCACCTCAGTGAAAATCTAACAAATTTTGAAAAAACATTTTGACACTTTTTTACTGCCGACTAACAGTGCAAAAAGAAGATCTTCCTCTGTGGCAAAGGCTATTATCTGTGGTGAGGAGGCCCAGGTAACGCAAATTGTTCCATGTTTCCTTGGGTGGGTGAGATGGCTGGGATGTTCCAGCTCTGTACCTCTCCACCACCACTCAGTGGGATGCTTACAGATCTGGGGCTGGACTCAGCTGAATAGTGCTCTCCGCTACGGTACGGTAAAACGCATATAGTAGTAAACATAGTGTAGAAATAAACAGTGCCCGGTACAGGTGGAATGTCGCCGAGTTCACTTCTCCGACACTGACACTCGTGCTGTGTTTGAGACGTTGAGCATAACAGCAACAGTGAAACTGGATTGGGGAAGAAGGAGTAATAAAGTGAATCGGTTTGTCTCATACAGATGTCTCCACCGGGTTTATTAGTTATTATTTACTACCATCGTGGCCTTCACAGCACATCGGGAGCTTTAGAAGGTGCTACTAACTAGTCCACAGGACCCACGGAAGTGTTTGCGCGGCAGATAATTCACGAGCAGGCCGTCAGATATTCTCATGTGCATCATCGCAGAAGATGTTTTTAAAATGTTGTATTTAATTACAGTGGAGAGCAGCAGCGGAGCAGTGCGCTCGCGTCGCTTTCTTCCTTCTCCACTCAGGTTTCAAAAGAATCGAGTGCTTTCCTCTCTGCTGCGCTGATAACAAGTTAGGTCTGTTGCCATAGAGAAAAATAAAGCTGCATGAAAAAATGTGCAAAATCAGGAGCAATTTGTCTTCTGTATCCTTTCTGAGCGCTGGAAAAAGACTTGAGTGGAAAGAAGGGAAAACAAGAGGGCTTGGGGGAGACTGGAATTCTTCTTATTATTTGTCTGACAGCAGTGTTATGGTGAGATTCCTCAGCAGGCTACAAGGAGACCTTTCAAGCCCTCTCCCTCATTCTCCTCCTCTAAGCCAGCCACTTCCTGCTTGAAGACCTCCGTGCGAGCAAGGGTCCCTTGACCTCCAGTTTGGAGTGCAGAGAAGGGCAGCTCAGGCCCACCATGGTAGCCTGGGCATTGTTCCACCAGGCAATGTCTGCAGAGATGCTTATAGTTCCCAGTGGCACCCCATGGAGGGACTAAAATTGGGCAGAGGGACAGCGCTACAGCATAAATGTTCCTTTATACTAAATCTTCAGTTGCAGAAGATAATTTCGGAAACTCCTTGTGTTCTCTTCAATGCTCTGGGCTTTTCCATCCACACACAGAGCTCTTCCGCCCCTACTTGCTGCAAACTTCCCCAAAGCAGCCTCATTGCCCACTAATTTGCCCTTTTGGACCATAGCAACGTCTGATGTGAGAAGGACAAACTAAAGCTGATATTGCCCGATGATGTGGCTGCCATGCAGCAGGGCCCCAGGTCAATGTTCAGGCAACTGCCCCCATTGGAAAGGGGTGGGAAGGCGAAAGTATTTCCTTGTGTGAATTTGTGGTAGACAATAACCTCCAGAAGGAAAGGCGGGAGACATCACTACTGCTCATTTTAATGTGTGCCCACAGGCTATTCTACCTCTGATAGTAACCCTCTGCATGGCCCTGCGGTGGTCTCCTGTCCCTGGACATCTGGAGGACACCTGCACTGACACTGTGATCGCCATGGAACTGGAAGGCCCCGCTGCCGTCTGTTTCCATGGGCCCTTCCCTTGCTAAAAGTGCGTCTTGCATAACCTTGGGTGTCAATTTAATGTGCCTACATGAATGACCAGGAAGCAGGGTGGGTCAGAATTGGTACTGCGGTCGAGTGTTTGTTTTCGTGTAGACTAAGTAGGTTTCTTCTGCCTGCCTCTGGTTCACTGTAATGCGCATTTTCTGGTTTCCAGCCCAGGGCGCAGACATGCAGCAGCAATTTCATGCCACTCCAAGGGTTTGTGTGTTTCTAGGCTTTGCGCACAGGAATGACCCACTGAGTCTAATGTTGCCACCCACAAGGGAGCCGATTCATTAACACTTCATGCAAAAGAGATTAGCGCTGCCATGCTTCAGTGAATTAGAGAAACCAGCACCAGGGTTTACGCTACAGCTCCCCTCTGGAGGTCTCGTCTTGCTAATGTCAGTCGAAATCGCGACACGCGTACGAGTGTGCTTGTGTGTGAGAGTTCTGCAGGCATTGTGGGGTCCGTTCGATAGACACACACACGAAGCGACGAATAAATAAAAACCCTTAATCCCAAAGGAAATAGTACACGGCTACTGCAGAATATGTACAAGAAGTGACAGAGCCCACTGTAATAAAACTGGAATAAAATGGAATAAAATGGGATAAGTACCACGTACAAAAAAAAGTGAGCAAATAAATAAAAGATAAAAGTAGTACAGCACTTGGGCGAAATCGTCCTGATGTAATGACCTTAGGTGGTGTTCCCTGGTGTGCTGCTGGAGGTGAACCCTGTTTGGAATCAGTGTTCACAATGGACAGGGGTTTGTTTGGAGGTCTCTCTGTACCACCGCAGAGAGAGAAAGAGAGAGATTGGTCAGCCTCATAACTGTTATTTAATTCAGTCAATACTTCTCCAATACAACGCTAGGTTTGTATCCCAGGCTGCTTGTGCTTATTCATTATACAGAAGTTTATTCATGTATTGATCCCATGATTTAAAAACAGGATCCTTGGACCGCAAGGTGAGGATCCAAACCACTGCGCCCCTACTCTTGTACTGTGTCTCAGTTTAGGCACAGAGAAGGGCTTTAACGGCAGAAAAGATGAGACGTTGTCACCTTCGACCGGAAAAGATGGGGATGGTTCCGTGGTGCAGCAGTTGGACACCAGGCCCTAAAGCTGTGTTGAAGCTCAGAGTTTGTCACGTGGCAGCTCTGCTCTGCGGTGGAGTGAGGGAAGCCAGACTCCTTCAATAAGGAGATAAGTGTGTGAGGATTTTGGGGAACTGCTATAATCACACATATGCACCTCCTGCCAGCGGAGCCTTTTTAGATCTCATTAGCTCAAGCACCAACTTTACAGAGGGGAGTGCAGCTTGGCTCCTGGAGTGCGATTCTCTGCACCATTTGGATGGATTGCTGGTTATCAGGTTTGTTTTCACTTCCAGGCCTCCAAGTGCTCCTGAGTACTTGAGCATGGCAAGTGTCCTATCTGCATTCATTCTTTTAGCAGGCATGGCAACAACTGCTAGGTGGAGGAGGTGGTGATTCAGTTGCACTGGGGGTGGATTGAGATGTTTCATCATAGAGGTGGGAGCTTGTGGAGCTTCACGGCCATCAGGCGCCTGAGCATGTGACCTGTGCAATGAGACGTGGTCATGAGATAAGCAAAGAAACTCAATACAAGGAATGACCTTAGCGACCTTCTTGCCTCTTTCAGTTTCGGGTGGTAGGATCAGTCCCAGCCCAGCCATTTCAGGGGATCTGGTGGCCTTGTTTCCAGAAAGATCCATCCTACAAAACAGGCTTGAACTTTTGCTCATGCCTGCTGGGAAATCGGGTTTGTCTGATTCTTCTTAAGGATCTTTAGTGGCATTAACTGCAGCTGTTGCTACTTCTGTGATGCGGCTCTGAGTGGGGGTCAATTCCAATTCCCAAAACAATTGTCTTCTCGCCACGAAAGGCCACAGAAAGAGATGACGTGGATAATTTCCGCTTGATGTTAACCGGGTCAAAGCTGATGCGGTGTTTGTTTAACTGGCTTGGTGATGCTCTGCAGTGAATTAAAAAAACTGCATGTAGCACACAGTTACAAGCTTGCATACATGCATTCATAAAATTCTAGGGTGTGTTTTGTCCAAGTGTTTGCTGCATATGTGTTAAATTCAGCATCAGGCCTCCCTGATGTCTCTGTTTTTGTTCAGTGTACAGACTTGAGCCACACAGCTATTCTTAGTTCCACATTAATCTTTTATGGGCCATAAATGTATGAGTACGTCAGATTTACGTGTGCAGAGGGAACTGTTCTCACAAACAGCTGAACACTGGTATTCTATATAACTATAAACAATTTTTTTTACTAATTATACATTCATGCCCGTGCAAAAAATCCAGAATATTCAACTTTTTTAATAATTTAAAAAACCTCATCTGAACGATTAAATGTATGTCTTAATAACAACTGAACAATAAGGAACCAGATAGGGATTTTATGGGGCACAGTTTGCAGGCAACCTGGTCAAAATACCTGAATGGTGCAGACTGAAGCAAAGAAAGTAAGATAACCTGGAAGAGCTCTACTTTAATTCCGGCAGAAGAGAAGAAGACGCGTTAGCTCCATTCCTGGTGAAACTTGGTAGCTAAATGCCTCTGAGAAATAAACTACTTTCCTGCCAAAGGAGTCAAACTTTTCACAGGTGAAAAGTATATATGAATACACTTTAATTGTTAGTCTACTGGAATCCAAAAGTGAAGGTGCTGGAGATCTTCGTATCTGTGGCCAGCTCAGCACTCTTTCCCTCCAGAGCTTCCAAAATTCTGAATAACCTTTTCCCACCTCAGGTGTCCTCCAAGCATTTTGCTCCCTTGCTGGTCCCTCTTCTGTCTCCCAGCTGTTTGTTCAGTTTTGGGATGGTGGTGTTGTATTTTGTAGAATTCAACCTTGTCTTCCTAACTTCCTTAAATATTTACTGTAATCCTGATTTTGGCTTGGCACTTCCAGAACTGTGAGCATTGCAAAAGCTAAAATCAGACATGCATTTCAGCACAGCTTCAAGATTTTGCAGAGGTAAAGCCAGCAATACTTTGCCTCATGGTGAGCTTCTTGCAAACGTCCCGTCAGCACTTGGACATTGGATACATTTGCTGAGATTTGGTCTGCTGAGCCAGTTTTTTTTTTTTAGTCTGCTAAGTATTTCAAGACTTCACTTTAAAGAGTTTTGCCTGTCATAGCAAAAAAAACTTTGGAAAAGCCCTATCTTCCTGTTGCTCTGTGAAAAGACAGAGTGGAAGCAAGACAATGAGCAGAAAAGTGAAATTTGTAACTATGATGAAAAAATTCTGGCACAGGTTGTAAAACTCAGTTATTTATCAGAGCTGTTTGCCAGGTTTCACTGCATTTGACCTACTCTTTGGAAGTGTTGTTCATGGCAATCTCATTGGAAGACATCATCACCAAGAAGAAGCACCACAGCAGCATGACAAGGGATCACCTCCAACAACCTGGACTATACTGTTTCCAAGAAACCCATGAAAGGTCTCTTGTTGCGGTTAAATGTCTTACAGATGCCTTCTGAAAGCCCAAAAGAAAACATTTGGCTCATTAGCACATGGGCTGAGAACCCCAGCTGTGCTGTATCAGCATCTTGGATTCATGCATGCAGACAGCAGCAATCCTGGAGTGTGGCAGAAGATCCTGAACTGCTCACCACTCCACCTGGTTCCTCCTTGAACGTGTGTAGAAATGGAACCAGGTGAGAAATTCACTCTGCCTGCTGTTCACATTTAGAAAGAACCAAATTTCTGCATGAGGGAAGGATGCTGAGCGTGAACCCTTGTCGAAATGTCTTTGTACCAAAACTAGCTTTGTTTCATGAAAGGAACATTTTCATGCTGCAGCCTAAGTTCTCAATGATGATGTGAGGTCACTGCCTGCCACCCCACAATATGTCTGCTCAGATCAGGGACACACCGACACGAGCACCTTGGCCACAAAGTCTTGGTGATCCCTGGAATCACTGTATTTACTCCCAGTGAGCCTGGCAAGTTAAAGCAGCTGACTTCCTTTACACACACATACGCAGATCAACATGCAGATACGGGTCATGCTAGATGGTCATGCAGGTTGAAACAGTGGACAACTTGGCAAAAAGTTCTGTCAAGTTTGTCACAGAAGCCCAGGATCACCAGAACCATCAGCCTCTTTGTCATTTGTGAACTAAGGCCATGCTAAAGACCCATTTTCCCCAATGTTAGAACATCTATCAGACAACAGACTTTGCAGCGATGCCGGGTTTGATGGGTAAACAAGTTGTTTTAGGCAGCAAACTGCACTATTGTGGTTTTAAACCTGCCGGCTGCGTGATTCGCCTAGGGGTTCCCCTGTGAACCCATCCTTGCCGAACTTATAATCACTGGGTTACATCAGTTGGCCTTAGGGCAGTCTAGTGGAAACACCTTCCCCTCTCTGGACTCATCTTCTGTGTCTTGCATCAGGCAACAATTCCATGAGCTTCATGGGGCTCAGACACATTTCACGCACCTGCTTTGATGACTCCTGACACTCAGCCAGAAATAGTTTGCTCCTCTCCGCAGAAATGCAAAACTTTATGAAATATAAATTCTCCTTTTCCACACTGCAGTGTTTTGTGGGTAACGCTTTTTCATCTCGCCGTTTAAAAAGAGCTGGAGGATAATGCCAGAAACTGTTATGCTGAGAGAAGGAAGCGCCTGCTGCTATTGGCATTTGTGGCATTTTTGCAATCCATATCTTTTTACACTCTTTTCTATAGGCAAAATCTTGCAAAAGGAACCACCTTGGGGTGCTCACTGCAAGTGACTAAGCTCTTTCACAGGGATAAGCCTCGTATTTCATTATCACCAGGGCAGCAGCTCCGCAAGGCGGATTCTCTGCCCATAATTGAGGATTGAACCTCCGGGGCGGGTGAAAGGGCAACTGCGGCATGGAGGCCAGCGGGAGCCTAATTAGAAATCCAGAGAAGGGCAAAGTGGGGTTATCATCAAAGTCAATGGAACACTTTTGGATCTCTGAATTTTTTTTTATTTACTGTACATATGCAAGTCGTGCTGCAAACTGGACTCGGTACAAACTCCTGCTGGAGAGAATTGCTGGATAATTGTCACCTTCTCCATTTTTAAATTGTTTAGTGCAGTGAAATAGAGATAAACCCTCATTACAGGGACAAATTTAGATTTCAAAATGTATGATTTAAAGTAGTCAGTATTAATTCTAGACATGCGATTTAGTCAGTGTGGCTGTGTGTATTTATAGCATATTTTGTATAGTTTTATGGTTCTGTATGGTTTCAATCACTTGGTGCTCAATACACAGAAGCATCTGTTAGTGGAGAAGAGGCTTTTGTTTCAGTGTTTCCATGCTCTATGGTGCCTGAGGAATTGTCCAGCAATTCCAGCACTCGAGTTTTTAAAGCACTTGTGTTTCGGCAATTAAAAAGAGAGAACATGTGTAAGGCTGCGCTGCAAAGATAATGTATTGGACTTAACTCTGGACTCTTGTCACAGAAATTTGATTGTTGAAATATACAGGAAAATGTTCATCAGTCCATGAAAACCAGCAAGCAAAAAAAGCTGTAATAATTTCATTGTGCTGATCGCTACCCCATTCCCTCGTAAGTGCAGGTAAAGGCTTCATAAAAGACATCAAGGATTATTGAAAAAAAGTCTTGGGTTTCCATTACACTTGGATCAAGAAGAATAGTTTAGGAAGATAAAACAACACTTTTTTAGATAAAACTCATGAACCCAGAACCTGTGGCTAAATATAGAAAACTCATTAGCAGCGCATGGTATTACAATGCTGGAGCCTCAAACAGGGTGAGACAAGCACTATAACAAGATGGATGCTTTGCATTTCAGTAGTAAAATCCCTTTTACTCCCTGAAAGTCCACTCTGAAGTTAAAGTTTGGATCTGGCTCAACAACAGCTTATGGTTTTCAATCCAGTCAAGCAGTGGTATAGCTGTCCCACAGTTAGCATTACCAGTTCTTGCAGCAGGTAAGAATGACTCAACAGAAAGCTTGAGGATACATCTCCAGGTTTGAACACATGTACATGAGACCAGATAGTACATCATCCCAGTTCTGAGCAGTTGCGTGTCTTTACTATGGCCCATTCTTTGTTTTACGCTGAAACTTGGCGCTCCATTCTAATACAGTACTGTGCCCAGGAGAGGGAGGTACTCGAACCTCCGGAGGTTTACATTTCCTCCAGTTTCTTGGCCTGTGATTTTTTTATTGCTTCCTTTCCTTAGCTGCAAGGTGACTGAGACCTACTTCAGACCAATATATCAGAAAACTAGTTTTATTTTGTCTTTGCTTTCTTCTGTCATCACTTTTGGGCTCAACTGCTCAGTGATCTGTCACATTAAGTGTGCTTCATAAAAAATGTTATGAAACATACAAGAAAACCAATAGGTGCATTATTTCCCATGTATATTTAGCAAGAATAAAAAACACACAGAATAAATATAAAATTACATAATGCAATACAATCAGCTAGGAGTGTTAGACAAACTTTTACAGTAGGAGGGCTATGAAGTAGTGGTGGCCTCCTTTTGAGTTACAATGGTCCTTCATTCAAAATAACAAAGTGCTGTTAACAAGACAAAAACAACAGCAGTAAACAATAGTCATCTCCCATTGTTTATGTAATACCTGCTGGAGATACAACACCCACAGGATCATAAAAAGGCACATAATGGTTATAAAGTCTCTACCTACGTTCCTTGGTAAAGGTGGGCAAGAGTTAAACAGTTTCAAGTTATCTTAAAAAAAAAAAATAAAAAAATATTGCTCTGTTCCACTAAGGCAGTTAATTGTAAAAAAAACAAAAAAAAAAAAAAAACAACAAAATATCAATTGTTTGCTGTTTATTAAAAGTTGTACATGTAAAAGCCTATGTGCAGATTCAGGGAGCACACTTTTCAAAAACATAGAGCAGGAAAGCAAGCCAACTTGAGCTGCATTTTCTGACCATCCATGGAAGAGAAATGTGTTTCAAGACAGCATCTTTAGAGCATTAACATCAAACATGCCTGCTGTGAAGGTCTAACTTTTTAAACTCACTGGAAATCACATATACACACAACCACTAAACTGAACAAAAATAATTGGCTTATTCAACCATTACGATGTTCTGAAAAGAAATAAAGTGTTTTGTAAGAGCACCTATTTGTAATTTTATTACTTGGTAGCCCAGAAGATCTAAAGTAGTCTCTTTGAAGGAAATCAGGTAATGTTCTTCATTCAAGGGTACAGGACTACAGGAACCAAACACCAAACAAACCACACACCGGCTCTGTCTTCAGGTTACCAGGACAGAACACTGCTACATCTGGAAATATAAAACATGACCAGGACTTGGTTTCCTGTGCTTTCCTGCTTGACTTGCTTCTTACAACAACATAACAGACACATGAAGACCACTTCTAGAACACACCTGGTTTCAAGAAGCTTTTGACAAGCATCACCCAGAAACAAGGTGATGGACTTTAACACACGGCCCTCTAGTGTAATGCAGGCCTCTGGGGACAGTCAGAAAGGTGATGGACGTGCTTTCTTCTTAGTGCTTCAAGTGCAGAAGCTTGTTTGGTACCTGTGCTGAGGTGCAGACTTCCTCCCTGAGAATCATCCACAGAGTGATTGAGGCGAGTCTGTTAGATCTCCCAGCTGTCACTGAAGTACGGGTCCTCATCATCCCCGCTGTCATGCTTTTCAGCCATTTCCTCCCGCCCTTCATCATCATCTTTTTGTTTCAGCTGCTCCAGCATGGCCTGCAGTGTGGTCTTCACATCTTGCACCTCCTGCTGTAGGGACTGTGCAGCAGGAGTGAAGGAAAGCATTTGTTTTAAATCTGCCTACCTGAACCTTGTGCTGCTGTCACCGGGGAGCATCGCAGCCTTTCAACTTCATAAACATGGTCACCTCACCCCACTTGCCTGCCAAGCCTGAATTATTGACTGCAGTTGAAGAAGCTAAAGCTCTGAAGGGTTTCTCCTTCTGCAAATGAGTTTACACTCTACACATATCAAAGTATGGACAGTTTACGGCAAACTAAACTCAAACAAACTACCCCGGCTAAATAACTGATGTGCTTCCATTTAAACTTGACGGATGCTTTTTTTAAATAACTGTTTAACCTGCTCGGAGACCAAAATTAATAGCATGGGTGTCTAGTTTAAGTGGCAAATCAAAGAGATTCGTTTTACAGCAGACAGGGCCGGCTGTCTCCTTTCGCTCTCAAATGGACCCAAATAGCCCTCATTCATAATTAACCAGGCGTTAAAGAGCACTTCATGAATTATAGAACAGGGCCGGTTAACCTTCCTGAAGGCTCAGATCTCCCTCCAGCTGAGTGGGGGAGGATGGTGAAACATGGACTCATGTTAGGGAAATTCACACATCAGCAAAGCCAGGACGAGCGCGAGTCATTTTCCCTCTTTGTTTCTATAGCGACCGCAAAAGAATCGACTTTTCATCCACCCACAGCTCTCCCCCACCCCTTCCATCCTAATGGGCTCTGTGACCAGAACTTAAACCCCCTACAAAGTAAGACCTTGAACCCTGAGTATCATTCAGGTAACCGCCCTGCTAGATTGAGCTTGCAGGCGGTAAAACAGTGAGGGGAATTAACGCACTCTCAGGCCCAGAAGAACCGAACTGAAATGGGAAGCAACAGCTGTCCTCCGTGCCACCCTGCCAGGTCTGTCACTTAGCGCAGCAGGAAGTGGATTCATTATTCAGATGCTGGGGCTGGAACAGCAGCCAGGACATAACACAGCAGCCGCTTCAGTCTACCAAGAATACAGTGCAGCTTCTGATCTGTGGCTAAAAGGCCAGCTCAACCACCCCTGAGGCCAAGGATGCTACGAAGAGGAGTGGGAAGACACCGTTCTGTCACCTGCTACCCAGATCTGGCCCTGTGCGTCTAGGTTGCGGCTGCCTGGCAGTGAGAGCTCCAGATCTAAGCTCACCGTCAGCGTAATGGCCCTGCTTTTCAGACAGATGAACCCTGGCTGTCACAAAGGGTCCCATAACATCGGCTGCTAAAGCTCCTCCAGTTCCATCTAGGGTCTTAATGATGACAGCAGACAATGCATTAGCACTACGGAAGCAAGATAAAAGTACAAGGGCTGTGGTTAAGGAGCCATAGACTTTGTTAACTGCAGGGTTCCCAGACTGAATCAATGATGTGTTGTCATTCAATTCCAGTCACACAGTCACGGTACCTACTGCTTTCCACCTTTAGCTAGAGATCAGTTCCTGCCCTGGACTACAGTAAGTTGAAGCAGAATGAAAACTATCATGGCTGCCGACCTTTGAAACAGAGCATCGAGTCAATGAAGAGGTTGCATATCCATGTGGGATTACGGAAGGATATGAGCCAGGGCCCGGTCATGGCTGAGCATGGCTGCCTGCAGCCTCTCCTCCAGGGATTGTAGCTTCAGGCTGATGGACTCGCACTGCTCTGTGATGTCCATGGATTCGCTGCACGTATCCTGGGCAGGGAAGACAGAAGGTACAAGTTAGCATCAGCGCTTCATTAAACCACGAGACTGCTCTCCAGGTGTGACTCACATCAGTGTCCTTTAAAGGTTTCCCCAGCCCTCATCCATAAACAAAATCTTCCTTTCATCCATTTCTCTGGCACTGTTCAGATGGTTTACTTTGCTTACAGTGCTTTTTCACTAAGCACAGGACCACAGAGAAAATCTCAGCATTCATCCCAGTGTTTTTTCCCCACTCACTTGTCTAAGACCTGTGCAGAGATCATTTTAACTAACTAGTATTTCTTTTTTTGTTGGAGTTTGGAGAGAGGCAGACAAGCAGAGCTTCACTGTGAATCACTGCCTCAGCCAGGCCTTCAGGAAATGCAAGCACATGCTGTTCAGACTCATTACTGCAGGTAGGAAATTGCCTTCCATTTCCCAAAGGGTCCACACTGTCTGTCAGCACTACTGAGAGCACCTGCTGAGAATCTCAACTTCTGTTCCTATAAAAGTCCCAAACACCACCAACTTATTGAAATGGAAAACAACAAAACACGTGAGCAGCATACCATGTACCAACATGATGTTAATGTTTACAGAATTATACCACGCTCACCCATCCACCGTGTAAGTATTTGAGACGTATGACCTTTGAATGGTGAAATGTACTTCTTTGCTCCATACATCACTCTGGGGGGGGCGTTAATGTGAGTGAAGAATGCAATTTTACCTCCTTGTCCGCTATAGATCAAGCATCCTTGAGGTTTCATCATGTGCCATCTCCCAAGTCGCCTTATAAACATGGGCAATGCAAACCTGCACATCACACAAGACGGCCTGCTGCCCTTCACAATAAAAAGATCCAGAACCGGACTGCGAAGGCAGTTTCCGCCGCGCTCCACTTAGCTGCACCACCGCAGCGCTGTCATTGATTCTCACCTTCATCCGCACTTGTTTCATTTTCGCCAGATAAAACAACCTGTCAGCCACAAAAATTAAAGCTCACAACAAGCATCAAATAACGGTCAGCGGTAACTTGCGCCGAAAAGGTTGCCTTTTTCTGTATACAACTCCTTTTTAAAAACATTCACTGCAGTTATTAGCGTATTATTCGTTGCTCCGAATTCTGCGCGCAGGGATGCTCGCCTTGCGAAGGAACTGCAGTTACAAAGGACCGCTGGGTAGATGGGTGCAGCTCTCGGCATGCCTGACATAAATTAAATCTACAGCAGGACTTTGGGCTCTCAGTGAAAGGTTTCCATTGCTAATTCGGAACAAAGTCTCCCTGCGAGAACAGGACCTCCCCCTCCTTTTTTCTTTAATTACTTCAAAGTGGTGTTCGGTGACAAAATCTTGAACCGCATATCAATGGCCGCTAAGCGTGCAAGACTGACATTACAGCTGTGACAGTGTTTGATATGTGCTTAATTTGCTTGGCCCACCTACAGTGTCACTTTAATTGAGGCGGTAATTCCGCTGAGTTCTGAATTCTGTTCAACATCTCCCCACAGGCATTTGTTGCCATGGACACGGCGGCACGGGACCGAACAACTGCAGAAAGTGGGGCTGCCGGGCCCAAAAATGACAGCATCTCTCAGTCCTCAGGAGCTGCAGACAGAAACTAGCTACGTCTCCATCGTGACAGATGGCTGAAAAACTGTACTACTTGCAAATTTCCATCACAAAAGTTTGGCACCGGAGCGTAGCTGTGGGCTTGTACTAGTGGGGAAACAGCCTAATTAAGTGTTGGACACCGCGATCTGGTTCAGTTGAACCCCTGAGGGTGGAGGGATGTGGGTAGGCGCTGGCAGGGCGGGATGCTGGAATTGGGTATTTCACCAGTTCAAATACCCGTAAGGGAACTGCTGTCGCCATCTTTATTAAGGTATACAGCCTGAACTGCGCCATTGGAATAGCTCCCTGTGCACAATGGTGGGTGATGGATGGGGACTGTCAACACTGTGTGAAAACCTTTAGCGGGACTATTGCTAACTTCATTAGCAATAGTGCAGGAACAGGAAGACATGAGCTCTCAAGAGAGAAGAGAAAATAAGTACACTGGTATTTACTCAGCTTGACCGCCACGGTGGAGGAAACTCAAAATTAGAGATGGATGAAACCAACAGAAAGACCACTGGCTCAGAGGCAGGAACACAAATCTATTCTGAAGCAGAAGGTCTGGAGATGAAAAACCTTCTTATGCATCCTGTGGATTTCTAGTGGAAGATGAGATCTCGACACCGATTCACATGAGATGTTTGTGCTGCACTTAAGCAAGACAGTGGCTCAGCCCCTCCTGAAGATGTGCTATGCTGGCCCTGCTGCCTTTGACAGAACCACTGTTTGTAGTGCACTTTATTGGTATTAATAAATTAGCACCAAACTGCCAGGTTCCAGCTGCCACAAAGGTGGAGGGAAAACAATCTCATTAGCCAAAGCCATTCCCTGCTAGTAACCAGGTCACCTGCTAGTAACTGGGCCATCTGCTTCTTTATTACTGATGCTAATGCACAGAAGTTATAAACCTGTAGCCAGGACAACAATCTGTTTCTCAGTGTCAATAAGACCTCAAGGAGATGATTCTGAACTTCAGAAAGACCCGAGCTGCTCACACTGCTCTGTGCATTGGTGGTTCAGCAAGTTCCTGTGAGTTCACATCACCAAGGGTCTCTTCTGGAACCATAATACAACCAATCTGGTGAAAAAGGCACAACAGCATATCGACTTCCTGAGGAGACTGAAAAGAACTGGATTTCCACACCCACCCTCACCGGTTCCTACAGACGTGCCATAGAGAGCATCTTGACCTCCTGCATCTCAGCTTGGTACGAGAACTGCTCTGCCAGGGAGCTTTGCAGCAGATAGTGAAGACTGACCGGTCCATCACCAGGACCCACCTTCCAGACCACCTACTAAAAGCAGTGTCACAAAAGTGCAAAAAAAAAAAAAAAAAATCATTGTAGACCCATCCCACCCTCTCCACCATTTGTTTTCACCACTGCCATCTGGGAGATGTTTCTGCAGCCTGAGGGCCAAAGCTGCCAGGCTCAGGAACCACTTTCATCCACAAACTTCCAGACAGTTGAACTCTGACACCTCAGGACCGATCACCACCATTCACCATGACTACCGAATGTTTGCACATTTACATTATAGTGTTTGCACTGATGTTCACAAATCTCTATTGTATATTACTGCCTATATTATATATTAAAATATACATATATTCTATTTATATCTATATGCAATCTTCTCCATCCGTTTTTCTTTTTTCCTATTAAGTATACTGTACACCAGCTTCATTTTATTCTCCCTTATACACCTATCATACAAGGCAGTACAAAAATAAACAATTCTTTCTTTTGATCTTATTTGTAAATTCCCATCTTTCCAGGTCTCCCTTACCAGGACACAGTAAAGCTATACAGTAGCAGATGCCAAAGTAGGGGACAAATATGTGTTTTTTTTTTTTTAATTTAAAAAAAAAAAAAAAACCTACTTAACATGAACATGGTAAACCAGGAAACTGAGGAAAAAGGCAGGGATGCAGGGACCATAAAAACAAATTTTGCTTTACTGCCAGTGGTCTGTTGATCCTTAAGCTCCTTAAGCCATTATCAAAACTGTCAGATCAGACATTGGAGCAAGATGGACAACCGACCAGGGTAAAAGTAAAGGGGGATTTTGCTATACCTTGACAGACACAATGATGAACTACACAGCTCCATCCAGGGTTAAACAAACAGGAGCAGCAACACTGGCAGGAGTTAAAGAGCAGATAACCCTAATTATAGAGCAGTAAATCCTGCAGAGAACAATGAAAGGATGGTGGCAGATTTAAAAAAAAAAGAAAAAGAAAAAAAAAGAAGAAGCCTGCTTACCTCTGGCTGATTGTCTTCCATGCAGAAAAGGAACTCTTCTAATTTCTGTAAGAATGACAAATTTAAAAATAAAATAAAAAAATAACATTAAATCCAGTCATAAACCAAATTATTTAATATACTAAATGTGTATGCCATAATTATGGAAACAACTGTTTATCTATACAACCAAAAAAAAAAGCTATGATTTCAGGTTAATCCTGTACGGTTATACTAAAAAAAATAAATAATTCCAAAGCAGGAAATAATTACGCAAATAAAATAGAAGTTGCACATCAAATACAGCTATAGTCCAGGAATAACTAGGGTGCAAAGTACGTTTAATTAAAATTACAACAAAAATTGCAACAACTTAAAAAAATTATATGTCATGCTGGTTCCCAGTTCTGCCAGTTACAGCATTATTGGTAGGTTGGTTATTATTATTATTATTATTATTATTAGCTGGTTCGGCTGAATTATGGGAACATTTTTTCTCGTTTCATTGGATTTCATTTGGTTTCCCATCAGCAAGTCTCACAAGACCCCACTTTGTGTATAAATTTGTGTACAAGTTTTCCATTTTTTCTGTCCCAATCTGGCGAGTGTGCACTCCTCACCTGGGAGGAAAGAAAAAAAAAAAAAAAAGGAAAAAAAAGAAAGAAAAAAGAAAAAATTGGGAAACCACTAGAAATCTCACCTTCCAGGTCGTACGGTGGGAGTGGGGGAGGTTAGGAGGAGAAGGCCGTCTTCAAGGAGGACGGTGACAAAAGAGGAGACAAAGGTTCGCAAGACAAAGAGTGAACATATGAAGCACAGTCATACAGGTTAGTGCACATAGCCTGGTGGAAACTTGAACAGAGTTGGGAAAGCAGTAACTGACAGTGTGGTTAATACGAATGGTCAGTGAAAGAAAAAATCAGGAGAAAACCTGGAAAATAAGCCTGGTGGCAGTGGGAGGGACAAAGATAAACATTGAATTTCCCTGCCAGTTGCATTTTTTAGCTAAGTAAGATGGCAAATTTAACATTTTACTGTACAAAACCAAAAAGTAAAATCACTAAACACAAAACAGGGAGGCATGGAATTTAAATCTGACTAAAGTCAGCCCGGAAAAACTAACAGGGTCCCGGGTAATAAAATATTTATTATTAAGTTTGAATATTTATTGTAACGTTGAAACTGGAAAAGTTATATTTGAAAACGCTCAAGCTAAATGATGCAACTGGCTGAAATGACACCGTTTGATTCCGTTTTCTAAGGGAAAGTTGGTCGCTGGAGTATGAGACAGTGAGAGGTGTCACATTACCGCTGGGCTTCGCACAACCTGAAACAGCACCCCTTGAAATATTCCTTATTAATTCCCAGCTATTCGGATGTGCTTGTGCTCCCATTTAATGAAAAAAGCATGTTTGCTGTAAAGCAGAGACTCTCCGACCCAGGAACCCCGCGGTCTTTGCTGAATGAGGACTTCCTCTGGAGAAGCAGAGACATCGCAACCCAGCTGTGATTTGCCCCAGTCATGATGCCAGTCCTGACACTGACATTCAAGTGTACAATGGGAAAGCCCTGCGGAAGTCAGAAAGTTCAGCTGGACGGGCATGGGGTCGTAAAGGAGAAGAGCAGGGCAGAAAAAGCGGGGAGGGTTAGGCCTCTGAAGGACGGAGCAGGAGGTTTTCAGAAAATTACCCGCTCAGGCTGTCAAAATTGTCACTTGGGTTTTGGGCAGCAGCAGCTCTTAGTGTGCACGTGCACACACACACACACACACACGCACTTCCTCGAAAATCTTTCCCAATTCTTATTCTGCCAGCACTGTCTAGCTAGGGTTTCTCTACACACAGGGCATCACCTTCTGCACCTTCTTTACAGAAAGTCCCATCCCTTATGCTGACATCTCACTCTTACATGTATTCAATTACATTTGCCAATTTATCCAACGCTTTTCTAGAAATTTACTAAATATTAAGTAAATAGAAGCTACACCAGATTATTTACCCATTTATTCTGCTGGGTAGTTGTTACTGTACCAATTCAGGGTAAGTCCCGCGCTCAAGGGTACTACAGCAGGAGATGGGATTTAAACCTGGGTCCTTTGGGTGGAAGGTAACAGCTCTAAACACTATTCTACCGGGTGCTATTTGGTCATTACTAGAAAAAAAACCATGGTACGTATAAGCAGAGTACAAGCACTTTGTTACCTTGGTGAACTCTGAGTGCTGTAGGTTGGCTTCAGGGCACCAGTGTCCACCCAGCGCAGTGAGCATGGCACAGTCTGGTGCCTGCTGGATGCAGGGTGGAACCTGGGTCTGGGGTTCTGCCTCCGGGGGCTCCTGCTCAGCCTCGGAGCCACAGCAGTTGGGTGACAGCAGCCGCAGGCCTCGCAGTAAAAGGTGACAGGCCTCCAGGTCTGCTTCCCACACCCGTTCCACTGCCAGGTTGCCACAGCTATAGGGCCGAGAGAGAGGCAGTAAGAGAACACTGCAGCTAGAGGGTGCAGTCATTACACAGCCAGTCCCAGCAGCTGTACTGTCCGCCTTCAGTTTCTCATACCTCAGATGGGAGTTTCTCACCCCCCTCTCATTCCCTGACCTCCTTGGCAAGACAGAGTGAATGAAGAGGAACAGCAGCAGGCATTTAAAATTTGTGAAAGACCCTTCATTTTCATAATAACATAAGTGTGTGTGTGTGATCACTAGGAGGCTTGAAGAAGCCTCATGTCCCATCATGCTTTGCTGCCTGCAGTGCTCTCCATCCAGCTGGAGCTGCAGTACATGGTGGTTCTCATTTCAGCGTCCCAGGTGACACCAGCAGACCGGAGCCAGACCAATTCAGCCCAGGCGGCTTTTGCTTTGCTCTGTGAGCAACCGGCCGCAGCCTCAGTTTGATTGCCGCTGCTCCCTGGAGCACAGACAGGGGACGCTGGCACAATGGCAGACGGGTAATAACAGCGAGGGTGAAAAGGTGGGGGGTGGCATTTCATATCCTACTGTAAGGATTGCTTTTCCATCAGACAGTCACTCGGACAGAAAATAAGGAAGAAGCTCTGCCCCCACAACCCAGGTCTGCCCTCTTCTCACAGCTCTTCATTCTACCCCTCCATGTTTATTATTCATCTGCTGAAGAGGATGTGTTCGTTGTGTGGCTCATGGCACAAGACTGTAGAACCTCTACAGGATGCTCGATAACATCAAGCTCTCCCTTGGTTGCCCGTAATGACTCTCGGAGGACAGTCGGAAGCGCTGGATTATTTCCAATTATATTTCAAAGCCTGACGTCCTGCACCATAAGTATGGCAACAAGCTGTGAAATGTTCCTCCTGCTCTCATCAACAAAGACTTATTGTCAGGTTTAAAAAACAATCCAGTGTACAAAAGCACCATCTGGTAGGAACATTAAGAAATCTGACACAAGAGTTATTGTGTGCAAGTCACACAGAGAGCAGCGCCGTCCCCTTCAGGCAGTTTAGGGGCATGCAGTTTGCTCCTCTTGTCGGCTTGGCAACCATCAAGCCACGCCCCCCGCCCATGCCCCCAAAACAAAGGCCGGTGTTCCAGAAGAACCAGAGGCCCTGTGCCTGTGGCTCTCCACATGGCAGCACTTAGGAATTTAATTGAAACCGTCCTCAAAGATGCACGCCAAACCCAGGCAAAGCTGAATTATTCAATTAGCACCTTTTGATGCCCTGTGGCGCTGAAACACTATCAGCCTAGAGACCCCTGGGGCCACTAAGCTTTCCAGGCCCCTTCTCCAGAAGTAAATTCCGGCCCGTTGTTCTGTGGCCAGGCCCATATACTCTGTTGTCTTAAGTTTAATATGCCAGTACACCGTGATGGCAAACACGACAGATCCAGCGCAGAAGCCGTAGTCACACCATACGCCAGAGTCTGACTCTCATAGCCATTCCGAAAATCCCTTACGTCCAGTATTCTCCCGGTTTCAAAAGTATCTTTGTGAGGTCCAATAGAGGAAAAAAGCCAATAACCTCAATAATTACATAGAAAGTAATGAAAGGGAAGCTGGGCTTGTGTCTGATAACCTGTGTATTGAGAGAGGTGGAAGAAGGAGATTGATGAATCAGACCTGTGACACGCCCTCCCAACCCCACTTTGCATATGGAGGTCTCACCTGTGCAGCCGGTCCTCCAGAAGCTCTATGTACTTCTCTACATTTTCTTGCAGCGTCTTTTCTGCAAGCAGAACAAACAGCAGAGATTAAGTCTGTTCCTATAAAAATCTACCGGTATATCGCTGTATACTGAGCAGTCTATTAAAAGTGTAAGAGTAATTATTTCATGCACAAAAAGCTTACCTTAGCAGTACGATTTTATCTCAGTTTATATCAACACCATGGAAGAACAAAGGGAATTTTTTATAGAGGCAAAATAGACCAGATAAGCAAGTTTTTTTCCCTTAAAGAAGCAGCATAGGGGTCGGACAATGAGAACGTAACCACGACCATTGCAGGGATCGCACCGCAGCAGCTGCTCCGATGTAGAACCATACTGACCCAAGAGACATTTACATTGAATTAAGGAATGCTTGTTTTCCATTCCACGGAAAGACAACACTAGAGTTTACACGGCATGTGCGAAGAAGATTCTGGAACGTGGAGAGAAGCACTGAGGGGTGTTAATTGGCTTGTGCAAGATATGCGCTCTGTGCCCGCAGACTCATACGCGGCAACAGCAGCGCAGCAGATCAGAGATTCTCCACTTCCATAATTGCCAAATGCCCCCCCAGTCTACATGCATCCCACATGAATGAAGAAGCTGTTTATAGATCCTAGTCCCCGTGGAGTCACCCACACGTATGTTGGGTTCTGAGCCCAACTGAAAGGTCTGACCGACACATCATGTTGCAGAGCAATGGGCAGGTGTGTGAAAGGGTGAGGACAGCAGCACTCATCATCGGATGTGTGAATGACAAGCGTAGGTATATAACATGCTCTCCAGTAAAAAGGTGCCTCTAGGGTTAACACTACTGAAATTATGTAATTAGCACTTTTTATACATTGGGAACCATGAGGGGAAAAAAAATGACAAACATCAGAATTACTTTAGTTCAGCCTCGGTGAGGAAAGGCGATACTGCAATCCAAATTCCCCAATGATGAACCAGTAGTCAAACAGGAAGCTCTGCAAGTTGACTTCAAATTCATGCTCTGCACAAGCAAATGCAACAGTAGGTAACACTGCACAATTGGGTGTAGGTCCAGATCCACGTTTGCAATCCAAAAATCTGTGCAGAAGGGGGCCCGCCCCCAATGAAAACAACAGAAATGATCTCTTAAGTTGAATTTTACTTGACTGTACTTTCCCTACCAACTGCTGTGGACACCAAGCAGGAAAAGGCTTTGACACTAGCTACAACTGGACATGCATGGATTATAACTGGCAATCTCAAGATGCTCAGACCACAGCATCAAGGCATGAAAAGGGACACCAGTCAAAAAGATTCCTTTTCAGCTAATGGTAAGGAGAAGAAACAAGATCCGTTACCCCATCCCTACAGCAGCTTGCTGGAAATAATCCCCCCAAAAAAAAAAAAAAAATACTAATAAGGAACCATGAAACTCCAGCCGTCGGAGCATCTGTCAGCTGCCACCAGATAGCAAACCCCGCGGGCTGTAATCCTCCACAATGACTTCAATGTAATTGGGCGAAAGGATCAAATCGCTTGCTTTATCTCAGCTAAATGAGGGTTAATCTCCTTCAGGAAGTGGAGCGGCAGCTTACAGTGTTGCTTTCGAGTCATCCAAACCTAAAGCCCTGTTACATGCAACTGTAATCATAGCACACATCTCAGTCTGGCTGCGTACATACATCAGAACGCATTGTTAAACTTACCTGGACATGCAAAGGGGGTTCACACCTGAGTCTATGCCATATTCATAGCTGGTTAACCTCATTGTTGGAACAGTTAACAACTAAAGATATCTTTTTTTAAAAAAGATTAAAAAAAAGGGGGGGGGTTGGATTGGAGAAGTTCAGATGAGAATAATTTAGGAGATGGTTCAGCAGTCTCACTTGCAAGTACATTTTTTAAAGGAACCCTGGCTTTCTACAGCAGATGGCCCCATGTGCCCCAGGGCACATACATGGAACCCATTATGCACAATTTTTCGAATAAAATGAACGGAAAACAATTTTTGCCACATTGTAGGATACAGTCATCAAACTATTCCCACACTAATGGTACCTCCAAATGATGGAGATGTTTCACTGGGGGTATCGATTGGTTAGCAGCTGTCCATGTGTCTGTGCTTCTGGACCACATTTGTGCATATGGGGAAATGCTTACATTTGCATTTATTAATTTAGTGGACTTTTCCCCCCAAAACATGTAATAATGATTCACCCATTTTACAGCAGGGTAATTTCTACTGCATCAGATTCAGATAAGAACCTCAATTAAGTGTGCTACAGCAGAAGGTGGGATTCAAATCCATGTCCTTTTGCGAAAGGACAGCAGCTCAAATCTCTATGCCACCGACTACACCCTAATTCCATTTGATTTATGGACAAGGCATCAGATCACAGTTGCAGAGCTGCTGTTGTGTCCTTGAGTGTTAATAAATAATAATAAATAATCCAGAGATTATTCAGTCTCAGACCAGAGGGAACCTGAATGGAAAGATGGTAGTAGCACTGACTGTCAGTTGAGCTATAGCTCCTGAAGCACAGAAAATGAGACTTGGTGGTGTGTGTAAAATAAAGACATCTCATTTTTTAAAATCTTCCAGATGTATTAAACCTCTCTATCATCTTTTTAAATTTGAAAGAATGACCATGTCCATAAGGGCAGCAGCTGGCAAAGTGTTAAGAGTCCTTGGGTTGCAACCAAAGGATTTCAGGAACTGTTATACCTTTGAATAAGGTACTTCACTTAAATTGGCAGCATTAATACAGTAAAATTACCTTCTTGTATAAATGGGTAAACTTGTGTAAAAAGCTCAGTATATTAATGTACCACTGTAAATTATGTTGGTGCAGAGCCACTGTATTTTGAGCATTCAGTTTGTGAGTTACAGCAGATCTCAAGCTGTTTTTCTCTCCCCACCGTTCTGACTTAACACCATTACAGTAAAAATAAATTTTGAATGTTTAGCTAATATTGCATCATTTCTCCCCCACCCCATCACAAAACAGCTTAGTTAAGCAATTGTGAACTTTTTGAGTACACCTATCCCTCAGTATACACCCTCCTGGTAAGATCAAAACCTCCTCATATAATGTTTTTTTAGCCTAACCACGTACCCTGTCTCATCTTGCAATAAAAGTTTTGCACACAAAAACTAAAACTACTAACATTTTCCAGCTGAACTGTGTAGATCTGTAATGCATCGTCATTTGAAAACGCATTACACCATCTATGGTCCGAAAACTCATCGAAGTCCAAAAGGTAAGCAATGAAACGTTAAATAGCCCGCCTAGCATTAGTGAGAGGGATTTTCTGTGGCTTTGTGTTTAAATGTCATTCCAAAATGAGCATCGTTGTACATGCAGAAGAATGTGAGAGTGATATAGGCCTTCTACAGTGTTTTAGTGACTTTTGGGTGCATTTTTGGGGAGTTTTTGTTACATCTGCACAAGAGGCACCTATTGGTGTCTGCAAAGCTGTCATACTGGGTTGTTATGGGATAATGCATTACAGGAGGCATCATAGTGGTACCTTTGCTGGGTTGTCATATCTCTGGAGTTATGTGAGATGCACAATAAATCGTAAATGTGCACCAAATTAATCCACCGTATGCCACATCTTCATGTGACAAGTTTTTTTTGTTTTTTTTTTTTGGGGGGGGGGGTGAAATAGATGGTGATATTTTTCCATTTAGAATAATGAGACATAGGCTCTGCTACACCCCTGTACAAGTACACTACCTGGCACTCTATCATCATCATCAGACCAGACATCACATCCTCCATCCAGACCAATTGTCTTCAGGCTCTGTCACTTTAAAAAGTGCAAATTTTGTTCAGTCCCTAGACTTCCATCTGTTTGTTTTCTGAGATTTTCAGTTTGGTGATTTTTGGCTTTTGTTTTGACTAGTTTGCATTACTTGTGTGTTAGTAATTTGATTTGTGACCCAATGGGTTTCCTGTGTGTACTTTTGAGTATTGAGTTCATGTATTTGGTGTTTGTGCATTTGGTGTGGTTTTGTATGGAGAGCGGTGCCCTGTTCCCATTTGCGTGTTTTGCTAGGTAGTTTAGATCAGTGTATCAGTCAAGCACAGAAGACCTTGTCTGGACAGTTGGCCTTTGGTTCACACACTGTAGAATAGATAGCTTGTTTAGAGTGCAACACCATTGTATTTGTATATTTTCACATGATCACTAGCACACCTAACAATAAACCCTTCTCAAAATCCCCTTTGGTTTTTCCAGACAATAACTACACTCAACGTCTTCCTTCCCCTTTTCCCAATTTTATGTATGGCCCCTTCACCCCCTAGCACCTGACTGAACCTAAGATAGTGAAGGGGTTGTAACAGGCTCTGGTCTATGTTTTCCCAGTTTAAGTCTGGTTTTCAGGGATGGATTAGGAGGATAGGTGTATATCCCTGTCTCATAACAGCAGCAAGGGAGAAAAATATATATAGCAACATAAATTTGTTTTGAGAATATCACATTGCGATGGACTCTGGGCCAAAAATAATAATTTACAGACATTATGAAAACAATCTAATGAGCAAGGAAATTAATATTGTAGGAGCAAACCAAGTCAACCTAAAGTGACAACTAAGCGAGCCAAAATATGTGGAAATCTACACAGGAGGAGCAATGGACAAAATAAGCAAGGGGCATAAAGAGAGATGGGGAAAAAGAGACTTTTAAAGACGTCCTGTGTGACACAGATTGTAGAGCGCTTGTGCCTCCCTGTTGTCAAATCTCGCGAGCAGCGAGCTCACGTTGGGGCCATTTTTTAAACATGTCATCCTGTACTGTACGTCTAACAGATTTCTGCATCTGAAATCGTGCGAGCGCCACTCTGTGTTAGCGCCAGGCTAATTGGAATGTAACCACGCACAGTCTCCTCTTGATTCAGGGCACCACATTTCACTACATGGTATACTCGGTTACTATGTACGTGACAATAAAACTCTTTGAACTTAAAACTCTTTGGGCAGTTGTCAGCTGAGCCCAGCGATCGCCAACGGCCACACATTCGTGCTCTCCAGACATGTTCGCCACAGCTCCGTCACCAATATCCAAATCATCTAGTAGATAATTCAGCTACTAATCGTTTATGCTATGCACAGACAAGCACAGTGTGGCCAATTTCTTCTATTCTAAGAAACTCTGACACTTTGTTTCCCAACGATGTGTGTGAAGCATGACAGAAAGGCCAACCGGGCTTCCTTGGATCAACAACATTGCATTGGGTCAGATTCTACTTTGCTGATGAATGGAACGTGGGCCCATAGATTGAAAGGATCCGGGTAGCTGAGAAAGCAAGAAACCATTGGATTATGGCTAATGTGCTACATGGTCAAGGAGATCTGTTGTATTTCAACTCAAGCAGAGATCTGTATGAAGGCTTCGCATAGAAGATCCCTAGACTGCATGTTGGTCCTCTAAAAACTATTGGCAAAATCATGATCTCCATCACCACGAGATATAAAATGAAGGTGACTTGCAGAGTTAAATATTCTATAGTAAACTCTCTATAATCATTCACCCACCTATGCAACACACACACCTATAGTACACATAACTGGCAATTCAGAGTCACAGATTTACCTACAGACTAAATAGAGCTTCAACACATTTTCTCATCACAGAGTACAGCTCTACCCACTTTGCCACCGATTCAGCTACTTACAATTATTCTTACATTCCAATTATTTATCCATTTATACATGTGAATTTTTATTGCATTAATGTAGTTTTCTTCCTTAGTTAAAGGTACTAAGGCAGGAGGTGGGATTCAGCCCCCGGTCCGTTGATCGCAAGATGACAGCTCAACCTGCTGGACCATCTAAAGCCTAGTCCAGCAGGACATACACACCTGACCCCAGTTAAAGCAAAAAAAGGACACCAGCAGCCCCCATTATATTTGCCCCCGAGTGTGTTTACATATACAGGACAGTCAGCACCCAAACACTAAAACTATTTCTCAAAACATGATATATAATAAAAAAATAAAATAAATTTTTTTTTTTTTTTTTAAAAAAACAGTAATGAACATTCCCAGTAAAACATTAATGATTCTGGACTGTTAGTCCAAGTGAAGGGGCTGTTTCTAATTAAAAATGAAGAATGCTGTGATTTCTTCATTGCCGTGTAACGGTGAGCATCAGACAGCTGGAGAGAAAAGAAAGGGGGAAGAAAAAAAAGAAGGAGAGCGCCACACGCTAAATAAAACAAATTAACAGCAGCTCCGTATGCAAATGTGCGAAGTGAGCGGGTTATGAAATGCCGACAGTAACAAGCTCAAAGAAAAATGGTCTGTCGTAATTGAGTTGGAGCGGTGATTAATGTCTCTCGGTATGTACTTTGGTGTTTCAGCGCAACGGAAGCAAAACGAAAACTGTATCTCAGTCAGCAAACAGAAAAAGATTATACGAGACAAATTTGCTGCCATGGTTACGTAGCCTGCCAGAACTTTGGGTTCAGCTGTTGTCCGAATTGAGTGTCCTCGAGACGGATTTTAATCCCCGAGGAAGGCTCTGCTGTTTTTCTTGCAAAGCGTGGCACGACGTGGAAATGTGCCAAGTCAACCAGTACAATGTATTCCATTAAAAGCTATATTGCGTGGTACTTTTTGGAAGATGCCAACTTAAACTCATTCCTCTTAGAGGATATACATATTACATGCAACCTATCTTCATTACCCAAAAAAAAAAAAAAAAAACATTTTAACCAACAAGATGTAGAGGGTGAACATGGAGCTCTAATCATATAACCCATGGCATATGTGGTTGTTTGCATTCTGGAACCCATCAGAGAGAAGTAAAAGCTTCAGGAGGGATCCAGAGACACCCAAATTAAACTGCCAGCGGCACATTAAAATCCATCAGCTTTCATCTCATCAAATGTGCCCAGGTGCTAATAGAGCCAGGAAAGGCCCGAGTGACATACAGGAGTCCTGAGAGCATCAGCAGAAAGGACTGATTATCTTTTACATGGAACCTGTTCACATCACCTGGTCCATTTCCCTCTCATCTTATTATCTTGCATTTAGGCAAAGTCATTTTGCACTTACGAGCGCGACTCGAAAACACACTAATGGCTGTTGTCATCTCCACATGCGCACATGTGCAAAAGCACCAATCTTCTCAATCACTGCGAAGAGTGTAAGATCCACTCCTGCAGTCCATGTTCATTAGCAAAATAGGACTGTAGGATCCCCGAAGCTATGCTACTACACCTGCATTATCATAAGGACCCCCCTCTAATGTTAAGCAAATATAAGGGGGAGATGTGGCACACACAAACAACACATTTTATAAACTTCATTTGTAATTTTCACATTTAAAAAAAAAAAAAAAAAAAAAAACAATTTGTCACACCATCCCCCACTGTACAGGCAATGTGGGAAAATGACAGAAAGTAACAAACTCAGTGGTAGTTTCATATAAAGGCCGATAATTTAACAATACATTTATTAAATTTAGTGAACTTCTTTGTCCAAGGCAACTTAAAAGTTTGTGTAGAAGACTCACTTACACAATTTTTATTTTGTCAATTCAAGACAAGTACACTGGTCAAAGGTACTACAGCAGGAAGAGGAATTTTAACCTTGGTCCATTGATTGCAAGGCTCTAACTAAGCAGATCCTCAGTCACTGAGTGCAACAGGAAACATCTTGTGCAGTTGAAGGTTTCTTTGGTTATCTGTAGATCTCTGAGCACTTTATTAACATGTACATGTGCAAGGTATCACACTGATAAAAATCTGTTCATATATTGTGGAACAGGTTTAGCGATGTTGCCTTCTTTTCCCAAGACATACAAGACTAATGTACACGAGAGAGGGTGCTATTAACATTTAATGGCCATAATGGGCTTTTTCTATGGCTCAGTAACTTCTGGTTATTTCTTTCCCAAAATAAATTGTGCTTCAATTAGAAATCAGGCCTTCCGGTCTAACTGCAACACAGCACATAGAACGATGCGACACTGCATTTCAGCCATTTTACCACGTGTCAGCTGAGAGCCTCCAAATGGCATGAAAGCAGCACTGGTGGGTGGATGGTAGGGTTATTTGCATCCTAGGGTTAATCACAAATACCCTTGAGTCCTCTCTCCCCCAACCACAGTCTGGGATAAACAAATCAATTGAATCTTAGAACACTTCTCCTGCAATTAAACAGCATTAAATAAAATAAATTCTATGCCTTTTTAATGTGTTAATGACCCAACGCTCTGAAATCCTACCCTGGTATCAGTACTCTCCTAATATCTTTCAATAAACTGAGGACCTGAATGCCACAGAGTGTCCTTAGATAAAAGAATTAATATTAATGTCAGTGCATGTTTGAAAGAAAAAAAAATGTACACCAACAAGTCAACAAGATCTTCAGAGGTGAGAAGGTAAGTGGTCATGAAAATGCCTTGTACAGTCACTGCAGTCAACATCATATGCAGTCAGTGATGCTGTACTTGAACAACTGTTTAACAACTCAGGTACAACAGGTATTTAGACATACAGTGCTGTGAAAAAGTATTAGTTTCCCCCTATTTTTGCACATTCAGTCACACTGAACAGTTTCAGATCTGTAGCCAAAATGTAATATTACACAAAAGGCACCCAAGTACACACATAACAGTTTTTAAACTATCACTTCATTTATTGAGGGAACAACATTGAGGAAAATAGTTTTTTTTCACATCAACGTCTTTATTCTAAAATTACTATGCATGTGCTTCCATTTTCCAGTTTTAACTAAAAAAATGATAAAATACGGGACCTCATAGGAGAAAGCAGGTTCATCAGTCTCACTGTTAGATGACAAGTGCAATTTCTGGCAGCATTTTGGTCCATAACCCTGACATCAACTGAGCAAACATTTTGCTGTAGTATTTTGCTTGCCAAAGCCAGTATTGAAATATATAGTTATTAAAATGAATAATAATATGGGATTCAGACACTGCTGTTGCTATGATTTAAAAATAAATAACCGCAAATGAATGCTTGATGTTCAGTATTCCAGGTTTTCTCCAAAGCTGGTAAACAAACAGTCCCATAAATAGCATCACCCATCTGGATCACAGTGGTGGACTTTACACCCCCTCCCCATTAAAGTGTCCCTCCTATCTATCTTCTCAATAATTCATGCACACTTTTCCTTACAATCCGGACCATCCCATCTGCACCACGGACAGACTGCATCCCCCTCCACCCAGAAAGAGTCACACAAGTTCTGCGGGGAAGAATTGCAAATCAACTCTCATCTGCCCTTAACTTTACATCATCTGAGCAGATTACAGTAATCTGTTAAATTACTTTCATAACAACAGGCCTACTTTGGAAGAACTGGGGTAACGGTTGTGTATTTTAAATTACTGGATGGCAGAGTTACATAAAAGAACCTTGTCCGACACAGAAGGAAAAACTAAGTGTTTCGTGAGGAGCTCTACAAGCAGCAACTGGATGATGTCAAACAGAACTTTTGACCAAGGATGTTTAAGAACCACCTGCTCGAGCTCAATATCTTCAACTGTACCAATTCGTCCAGCTTCATGGACGACAAAAAAGAAATCTAGAGCCGTGTCTAATTAATTCATTCTGCGAACAACATAGGAGAGGTGTGTTTGCGATACCATTCTGACAACGCACATTTGGCCATGCTAATCTAGTCACCTCTGGACCACTGGGGGATGCTGTGGCACAGCAGGGTTAGCTGGGAGTGGGATGACAGTTCCACAGATGCGCTCCTCTTTGCCATTCCATGCACCTCTTAGCTTTCTGACAAGGGTAAGAGGACTCCCTGGAGTAAAGCGACATACTTCCTGGGGCATTAACTGCATAATACACGAACAACCAGAGCTACAATGTTTGCTTCCTGCCTGCAAATGCCATAGGTAGCATGAAGATGATGCTCTTGACCACCGGCACTTGCTAATGGATAAGGAGGGAAGATACTGGAGCTCTCAGGCAAATAGCTCCCCCTAGTGTTTTCAAGGAAAAAGGGAGAAGGGAAGAGTGGGAGTTGGAGACGGATGGAATGGGGTCATGCAAGAACCACGATGCAACGTCTTCACACAAAAAGGAGGCATGACCCACAGCTCTTACAGCAAAGACCTGTCCTGTTTGCCAAAACAGTCCATCAATGTTCCCTTTCTGCAAATGTGGACCTGTGCACCTCCAAGTGGAACCTAACCTTCCTTCCAGAGACTCGTGAAAGAAATATGGCCTGTGAAGGCTGGGAGTCTGCAAGCTTCTGTCAAAAGCTATTTCTGCATCGTTCCCATCATTCATAATGCCTGGGTATTGTTCCCATGACTACGATGGGGTATGAGGATCATCAAAATATATTGGTCTGATAAAAGTTTCCCAGACAACTGTTCTTAAGCTTGTAATAAAGGAGGTCAGTGGAACAGCACAGATAACTTGGGAGTACCAAAGGTGAAAGAGAGAGCTCCACCCCGCTGGAGTTCTCCTTTTGACCCCCAGCTGCCTAAGGACCCCAGCTGTAGGGAGGACAGCTGGGTGTTTACTTACAGCTCCTACCAGACAACACTCAAGCAGACTGTCCAGAGCTTTTTCCTCCTACAAATTCTTCAGCACTTTTGTTAATGGTGTGTTTTTTTTTTTTTTTTTAATTTAGTCATTGGTGCCCAACAGTTCAAATCTAGTATCTATCATATGCCATCTCAGGAGGAGTAAACACATACATTTTCTGTCAGGCTTAAAGTGAGTCCTTGCTTCCTTTTTACTCCGCAGTCCTTCATAAGACACTTGGAGTGGAGGAGTTACTCTACCCAAACCCCTATGAGTATTCAGCTAACCACAGGTGATGCTGTGAGGAACATCTCGCTCACCCAAGGAAATGTGATCTGACCCATGTTCATTTCACTACTTTATCAACATGGTTGCTGTGGCATGACAACTAACTAATGCGCCACTAAGGAGTGCAATTTCAAGGACCAAACTCTGTTGCAAGGGAACAGAAATCTGCCTTTCTAGCATACAAGTGGAGCGTAGGTTGCACTCACCAAACTGTGCCTCGCGGCGCTCCAGCTCCTGCTTCACCAAGAGATGTTCCTCCTTCATGCGTGCCAGCTCCTGGCTGTTTTCTGCACTTAGCACCTGCAGCTTCTTCAGCAGGCAATCGAGCCGCTCCCGCTCACCATGCAACGACTTCATCTCGGTCTTCAGCTGCTTGGCGTTGGAGAAGTCATTCCCTGGGAGAGCGACAGACAGGAAACTGTATTAGGCAACAAATAGTCTGAAGAAGTCTGGAGAACCGTTGGCCCAAGGTGTATTGAACGTATACCTGAGATGGCAGCCATCTTGGCTTCATGCAGGGCCAGCAGCTGTGTCTCACTCTCACCGACCTTCTGCCGCAGGCTGCCACACAGTCTTTGACACATTACCACCTACGTGTGGGGGGCAGGAGAGAAGACAACACAAAGTGAGCCAATCTGAGAGGCAAAAGCAAGATGTCCCAAACAACCCCTCAAGTACCACACTGGCTTTTCAACCAGAATCAACCCCCAGTGTCACCTGAGCACTACAGAAAGACAGGTGTTTTGCTCACAGAGGTTATTGTTGTTGCAAAGAAAATTTAATGTTTGCACGAGAGTACAAATGACCCAGAGCAGTAAAAGCCCCCATCCAAACATATTTCCCCACCTCTGCATATCTCCAAGTGCATAGTTGTAGGGGTGGCCTGAGAGAGTGAGTGCGTGAGTCAGTGACTTTGTTCCTAGGTTACAATGTGGCTCAGCCAGCTATTACCCAAAACTGATCAAACACACACACACACAAACAAAGCAGGAGCCACACAGCAGACATTCAGTTCAAGACACACAATTCCACTGTCTCCTACCGCTCCCTTTCTGTCCTCTTTGCCTTTTAAAAAAATCTACATTTAAAAGAAGAGGGAAAATGTTTAAAAGCCATTGAAATGTCAGAAGGGAGAAAGGAACAAAGGTCGGCGCTCTTTAAATTGCCTGAGGACTGTGGGTCATTAGCATCATATCAGCCTCGTCTGCCCTCGCTGTTAAGCCGCTCGGTCTTTGGCTCAACGTTCATTACAAAGCCTTCTCTTTGAATCGGACCACAGAAAACTTCAGCATCCGGAACATCTCCTCCCTCAAAAGCAGCTGAGGGAGGGATCCCTAAGGCATGTGATCAGCTCTGAAGGATCATCCTCAAAGGCAAGTAAGGCCTCCACTCAACCACACACTCTTGCTTGCTCAGAGGTTCTGGATCCCAACAAATTGCATCTCAGCATTTGGGATGAATTAAATCCTCAGTCATCTCTTTCAGCATGAGCAAACACTGCCTTTGGGGAGGTTTGGAGACAACAGACACTGTAGCTGGATGTACAGGGATGATCACGCATGTTCAGCTGTAGACCTAGTGCCACCATTCAGCCATGGGGAGAACAGACCATTGTCAAGCAAGAGCATTGTTTGCTGCACAACAAACATTAAACGGTCAATCCAGTCTTTCTTCTAACCCTTCTCTTCATTGCCTTTGAAAGGCCCATCGTTTAAGCAAGTGGAGCTGCACTCTACAGCAGTCCCTGGGTGGTGAAGAGCCCTGCCCACTCCTATCAAAGGCGCCAAGTCCCCAGCAGCTCACTGACGCAAGACGACAGCTGCACCAACCGAACTCGCTGTATCGCGTTCAAGGTTAAGTTATGCTGCCAAGTGGTGTTTGACTTCTACTGTGTTCAATGTTTGCTTTTGTAGAAGTTCAGTGCACATTTGGGGCGACTCACTGAAAAGTCCATTAATTTGCCGTGATAGCACCACTGCGGTTAAAGGGCGCTGTGCATATTTTTTGCCGAATCTTGAATAATTTTGTTATGGTGGTGACTACTTCAAAGACCGTAATGTTAAATAAAAAGTTGCCCAACTCTGACCTTTGACCTTGCAAAGCTAGTCACTTCTGGACTACCGGGGGATGCGGTGGGACAGTGGGGTAAGCTGGTGCCTTATAGCTCCTGTGCTGCTTGCCTGATGTAGGGCTCCAGTCCAGCTCAGGAGTGTGTGTGGAGCTTGCATGTTCTTCTCCGCGTTTGCACCCCTCTGAAGGAAAAAATATGCTGGAAGAAGGCAATGGCAGACCACTTTGGCTCCTCCTTGCCTTTAAAACCACACCAGTGGTTGCTTAGGAGTCAGACATGACTCAGTGTTACTTTCCAATCCAATCCTGGACCACTAGGCCAGACGTTGTCTTGTGGCCAGATCCATCGGTACTCGCCAACCCTTTCCTCAGTTACACAACATACCCTACATTCACCCATTTCCCCAGTCTCTCAGTGAGGCCCACTTCCTCCACCTAGGTTGTGATTCCACTCCTCATGAACCTTCCCACGCCAGTACCACCTGGCCAGAGCCGTATGCAGAGAGGGCTGGAGAGCCAGAGAAGTGGAAGTGTTGAAAAGCAGAGTAACATGTTTAAGAGCCCCATTCCCCAACGAGAGGCAATGAAGCACCTGATGATGGCTGACAAGACTGCTTTTATGCAGCTCCCATTTGCCCTTACCCATAAGCCCCTGGGGCCTTCACACAGACTCCTGAGGAAGTTCAAAGCCTCGTTCATTAGTAAAGGAAGCCTTGCCCCAACCCCTGTCCCCCCTCTCTCCCACAAGTGCTCAGCCACCAGAGAGGCCGAAAACATTAACAAAAAGCAGGGAGAAAACAGGATTCTTACTTTAGCTGTTGCTTCTTTGATGGATGTGTTCAGTTCCTGTTCCCGCTTCTGAAGCCTGCAGGGGTACAGCACAAAGAAACAAGCGGAGCATCAGTGCTTCACCCTGGAGTATTTTCCTGCATGTAAACATGTCTGGGCAGACAGTACGTGGCTGGTGTGCTGCAAGGTCTGACAGTTTCAGTGCAGACATGTGCCAACAGCCATGGCGAGAGCACACTGGGCAGCGATAGTGGTCTTTGTGCGACAGCCATGCAGTGATGCCCACACCTGGGCAGAAGCGCAATGGTGCTGAAATTCTGCCATCCACTCTGAAGTCCTCTCCAGCTTTATGAGCGTCAACAGCTCTTTCTTTGAGATCTTCCAAATCAGACCATGTAGGAAAACAACATACAGCGGGTCTGTTGTGAAGGACAGGTGACAAATTTCTGGGATTTGCTCATAAGGCAGAGCAAATCAAACCTACACATGTTTATTTAGCTGATGCTTTTCAACAAAGCAGCTAAAAATTTGCACAGCAGGGTAATTTTTTAATGTACCGGTTCAGGACCTCGGAAGATGGATTTGAACCCGGGTTCTTGGAGCCAAAGTTTCTAACCACATCATTACCTGCTGCCCCCCATCACACCTGAATCTCATTTCACTGATGGTACACCCTGACTGTTAAATCCGTGCCACTGAATATTTAAAAATATGTTCAGCAAATGAGTGACAGTAAACTGTTTGGTTTTAGGCTATTGGCCTACTCGCTGCCTTTATGTACAGTGGCATGCAAAAGTTTGGACAAAGTTACATAATTTGTTGACATTTAAATACAACTGACAGCAAAAAACCACAACAATGTCATTTTTATGAAAATGTCTACATACAGTTTTGTTTTATTTGAGAAACTAAACAAATGTTTGACTCAGATGAAGATCAGATCACATTTTAGAAGCCATTCTAGCGTTCACAAACACCTGGAGATGACGCTCAGCAATGCCAAATTACACAAACCACGGAGATGACGCGCTGGCACTGGGCCCGAAATGCGAAGCCGGTCTGTGAGTGAAATACGACGAAGGTGATTCAGCTCAACTAGCGAAGCCTCAAAGAGACTACTAGCAGCGCCAAGAAGCTCCCAGACTGACACGCAGCACTCAAGAAAATTCCTGGAGAGCAAACTGCTCCCAATTATGACAGTTTTGATTAATTCCACAAATTATGTTAGAAAAGTGGAGCACAAAATCAATCCCACCGTATGAACTCTATGAATCGCATCTGTAAGAAAGAGAACCATTAACTGTCACTGGTGAAACCCAAGCGAAATGACTCCTGCAGGCTTCCTGAGGGCCACCAGCATGACGGGAGCCGCTGATCTCAGATCCCCGCACTGTTAAACACCGCGCTGTCTCCCACACTGTCGAGACCCCCCACCCCGCGCGCCAACAGCCGCCATCCCGCTGCTCGGCCTGCGCGCCATTGATTAATGTTCCTGTCAGCAAAATGCAGGCAGGAGCGAGTCGGGTGAAAACTGATGAATGTTTTACCTTCCTCTTGGCGAAAGAGTGCAGGAATGACTCATTCCAGGCTCTGCGAAGGGCTCGCTGAAAGTCAAATGACAATTATGGCGCTAATATTACGTACAAAAAAAAAACAGCTGCGTATGATGCCGAGCCTCTTAAACCCCATTCCTGAGACTGAACTCTGGTCGCTTTCTGTTTCAGCTGAATTCTTAATAAACCGGACAAAAGAATGAGATGTAAATTGCATCCTGAATGTCATTTTGTGTTCCCGCGTTTCCCCTTTGTGGCCTTCCAGGCCCTGGCAGTAGAATCAGGATTTTGCAGCAAGCGTGAGCAGATGAGCATAGCAGGGCACTGGGCACAATAGGCTCCCTCCACCAGAGTGTCCCTGGTGGCAAATATTTGGTGTAGGAGGGTTGCCTGACGGGACCCTCACAATCAATGCGGATCAATACGGCAGAAGCGACTCCCCGGCGAGTTTTTCCAATAAGCAAAACAGGTGATGTTTTACAGGGAAGCCACAAAGTTAGTACACACGTAGCAGTAACCATAAATCACACTTGCTGATTTTAACAAAAATTTCTCTTTTCTTTTTTTTGCTCGAGCGCAAAAACCCATTAAGTTAACTGAGTTGGGGGGGGGGGGGACTCGCAACAGGTAATAAAAATTCATAAGACTGACACAAGGCAGTCAAGAGGTTGCATCTCATTTGCAGGAAGGCAGAGCAGGTGAGAGTGTGAGGAAATCGCACGAATAAAAATAGCAAGGAGATAGTGGGGGGGTGATGTGTTCCCATCAAACAATCACCGCGTTTGCTTTCTTCACATCAGCACGAGGCCCCAAAGGAAAATTTCCATTCTAAATGCGTTCCCGGCTCGGCTGCAGCACACGCAACGCACGCGCATTCCGGGGGTCGCGGTGCCGGTGCTTAAAAGGCAAACAGTTGGTTTTGAACCCTCTGTCGCCCCTTTTCCTGAGCCACACTCTCGGAAGATGGGAGAGGAAAAAAAAAAAAAACGAGAAGCCGGAATTAGAATGAAATCCGGCCCCTGCATTACGACTGCCTCTTCTGTTCATGGGTGCAAAGTTGACGGTGGCGAGGCGGCGATGAAAATTAAACCTCTGCTGTATAACTGTGATGTGCATAATAATTCCAGGGGTGTTTAGTGGGAGGCCTGCAGAAATCAGCCGAAGATCCCAGCTCGCTCTCAGCTGTAAGAACTATGAGCATGTAAGGCTGAGCAGCCCAATCCGGTTCAGCAAGACGTCTCCTGATCCGAGATCCTGCCCACAATTAGCCTCTCTCTCCGAGTCTGCGTATGACATTTGATACCGGGAAGCTTGATATATGGTACCAAGCTTCTAGAAAGTACTCAGAGTTACCCTTTCACAAAGCATTTGGTAACCAGATTTTTAGGTTGGTTTGGAGAAAATCAGCTAAAAACAAATGGAACTCAAACTGGTTCCACTGGTCCCAGACAGCTTGAGTGACAGAAACTCACCTGAGAATAGGCAGTGGCAGGCTGGCACAGATGCGAGCGCGGTGCTCTGAGGTCACTGTATCCTCCAGGGCCCGGGCCAGGTCGCGCAGTTGGGCCAGGCTACAGTGGCTCACGGCCGGACCCTCATCTTCCTCACCCTCCAGTAGGGACTCCTCTTGCACGAGGTCATGATTCAACTGCGCGTTCCTCTCTTGTAGCTCTGCTAGGCGGCGTTGCAGCTCCTGCATCTCATGCTAGGGCCACGGACAGAGGACTTTAAGGAACAGTTGCAGTCCTGCAGCTTCCTGGATCCATAATGACAGGGGGGGGGGGGTGCTACCTCAACAAGCTGCTTTTCCTTCCGCAGCTGCTCTCTCCTCAACACAGGGTGCTGCAGGGCTTCTGGGTCCAGGCATGAGACCCCCCTCTCCTCCCCAGGGCACTTGGTGCCCTCTCTGTCCATCACAGAACAAAACCAACAATGAGCACATCGACAAAGAGAACCACACTGGCTCAGGTTCTGATGTTCAGTACCAGAACGAAGCAGGATGCATCCTCCTGTCAGAAGAACCACTGTACTGAGTAGCTACTCTCACCACCGGAACATCAGCCAGGTCCAACCAGAAGTTTAAAAGTGACTCAGATAAGCAAGACCAAATTTTATTAATATTTCCAGGATGGAAATTCATAATTAGATCATCAGTCAGCCGAGGGAGTGGGTACACAGTTCCCACAATGCAATGCTTCCTCACAGAGTCTCTCACACAGCTTCTTGGCGCAGACATCAAATGAAGTCTCAGTTCATCACGGCAGATTGAATAGTTCAGGCCAAACTGGGTGTTGGAGACCAGACCAATGAAAATCTGGATCGATTTTTTAAAGTGGTATTAAATAGCAGACCAGATAAGTGGAAAACCCTCTTCACCCAACCAGAAGCCAAATTCTCTGTATGTGTGAGTTTACTTGGCCAATAAATTTGATTCTGATAACTGGGAGGCCAAAAATGGGGGAGGAATTTACTAAAATATTAGAATAGAAGCTGATGTGACAGACACAGAAGACAGATCCCATCTCCACCTCCCAGACCTACATCCCTGGGACAGATGAAGAGATACAGGCTACAGGCAAGTCCCACTCCTCTAGACCCAGGGGACAAAGGGCCACTTTCACATTTATCGGCCTCACACTCAGCATGCACACAGCCACGGCTTCCATCCCAGCTGACATTCATTCACATGGCTCTTTTCTCTAAAATGACACACAAGGCAGAGTGAGCAAAAGTGGATCAGTGACGATGCGTGAACCTCAGCTTACTATCAACAGTGTGGTTTTTACTGCCGCACATTACAGACGTAACTGTATGGAGTCAGCAGGGAGTGCGTTCTTAGATAACGCTGTAAATGTTTATGGAGCAGAAAGACAAAAAAAAAAAAAAAAAAAAAAAAGGAGTGAGGGTACAAATTCATTTGACTGTGTTTTCCTGCAGTAATGCAGAACGTTATGAAATAACGCTCATTCTTTTGGGCAACATCATGTGAAAGTCAGTAGCTGCCGGAGCAGACAGAACAACATCCGGCCGTGTGACCTGCCGTCCCTCATGTTCACATGACCTCCCGTGTGGTCATCTGTTTAGCAACTGCTTGGCCACCTCCTCTTGGTCTGAATGCATATTCTGGAAGATCTGCCACACACATACAGGTGCTTACCTGCAGTGTCTGGCCACCCCCCGCAAGGCACTCTGCACCCGCATGTGCAGGCGCTCCAGGAATTTCGCAACAGAAGGGTGATGGGAAGGAAGGCCCAGCGTCAGGGAGCTCCTCTCCCGCCGCAGTTCCTCTAGTTTGTTCCCAAAGTGCTCCGCTGTGGTGGACAGAGACAAAGACAAGAACAGCGCTTAAATGGTCAAGTAGTAACACTTCTAACCCACCGTAGCACCATCCAAATTTTTTTGCAGAGGGGTAAAACTGACCGAGGAGTTATAAACAAGCGAGTTACAGACAGACTTCCTATTTCAATTGTGTTTGTCCGCTGAGGAATTGCGATAATTTCCTTTTTCACGCAACTTGTTTATGTAGCTGTGTCCCTGTGTACGTCTGGGAAATTTCCTCAGTCCTGTCTCATGCACGAGTTCAAGACAGAGGTAAAGGTTCCTGGCAGTCAGAATGCAGGGGAGAGAAACAGCCACACTGAGGTCAATGAACCCGCCGCAAAAACGATTTTCCGGCCAATGATGCCGCAACGCAACCATAGAATGTCAGGAGCAACGAGACGGCCCCATTGTAGCACATTTTAGAACTCAGCCAGAGCAAAGTGCACCTCGGTTCTGCCGTGTTTGTCGGTTCAGTACAGTCTGGGTCAGAGAAATATCAAACCTTCAAACGTGTAAATCTCAGGGGACCGAGCACAGTTACAGAATGATGAAGCATCTCATCCAAACCGCAATATTTTCACACCCAGAAACAAAATTCACACATTTTAAAATGTCAGGAGCACCGAGGAAGGAGCCCGTGATTGACTCACAGATGCAGCCGCAGTTCCACCTCAGTAGCTCAACAGTACCTCCAGGCTGCTGCACAGGGCAATGCAAATTTCCAAGACTCAAGCTTCCTCTTAAAACCCATAAATAATGAGCGGTGAATTTACTTTTACATGCATGGCCGTTTCTTTAAGCAGCGTTACATTAAAAATATTAAGGCATGTGATAAGTTAAAGTGCGTAAACAAGCACAAACATGTACCTAAGGCACAAACTTAAATTTTACTCCAAACTACTGTCAGGTTATTTAAACTGACAGCGAAGTGCAGCGAGTGACTGAAGTAGATAAGCACCTGTTTCTCTAAATCTCATTAATGCTTTTCTACACCTGGATACATAAGCAAATTACTTTTTGAAAGGTGCAGCAGTGATAAAATGGCAAAGGGATTATTTCTATTGAAAGAGCCAACCAGATTTTCAGTGAGATGGACATCTGGGACAACCAGAAGATGGATCATTTCTCTGTGACCACGGGGTCACTGACAAGACACACATGTGAACATCAGAACCCACAGAGGAGAACGCATCTCTCTCTCTCTCTCTCTCTCTCACACACACACACACACACACACACACACACACACACACACACACACACACACACACACACACACACAGCAATCCAAGGTTAACGTTACATTGTGTTATCCAGAGCAAACACACAGAAAAGCATCACATGGAGAAGAAGGGAATTCCAGCTGAACTGGTGAGGTGCGACCCTGAAAGTCACCAGAGCACAAGGAAGGGGCGCCTCCTTCTGGATGGCCAAGCCTCTACGGTGGACTTGCACTCTCAGTTGTGTCCAGTAGGGGGCAGTGATGTCAGCATCAGCATTTACACTGTTTTGCTCTTAATTTTTGTATATAATTTTTTCCTACTTAGGAAAATGTATAATTTAAATTTAGTTTCATTTATAGGAATACACGGACAGGTCATAAATTCTAACTTGAAAAGTGCATCCTTTCATGACCACAATAACTTTTCCCATTGACTTAATTTATGTCCTGATTTACAAGAATTTGGTTTTTATGCAGTCCTGAGAAACACATTAAGTATTTAAATCAGGATTAAAGTATAAATGGAATAAATTACAAGTGTATTTACTGAATCCCTGACACTTAAACCAGAATAATGAACCTATGAACTCTGGTTCAACAACACATGTAAATTCCAACAGGGAAAAAACAAAAAGGTCCATAAAAATAAGTATATTCTTTAGCAGAACTTACCAAAATAACAAAAAGTACTAAAGTATATATATATATACTAATATATATAGCTCAGTACATGCAGCACTACAATAAGACTGCAGTGCCCCCTAGAGGACTCTGCAGTCTCAAAAGCCATGTTGGCTCTTTGTCTTTTGTTGCAGAGCTGAAAATACTATTACATCAGAAATTATTCAACAGTTTAAACTAAAAAACCACGATGAGGAAATAACTATGGGGCATTAACCATTACTTGTCACAGAAAATGGCCTAAATGTAAATTATTATTTAGTTTATTTAGCTGACACTTCCCCAAAACTTAGTGTTGCTCTATGTACACTGATTCAGGGTAAATTTTGCTGTATTTATTCAGGGTGAATACATTGCTGAAGACTACTATAAAAATAACTTCTCTGCCATAAATGTTGCAATAAAAGGAATAATAGTTTGAATATCAAACGGCTGTTACAGCCACTGTGCGCTGGTGAAGTCTCTCCCCTAGTGACCTAAAATTGGGGGTCTCTCCGTGACTCCAGGACCACCTGGAAGCACTGGCAGTTTGGATCTGAAAGACTGCTTCCCTCAGCGGTCTTCTCACACCAACCGCTTTTGGGAAAGTATCGATTAGTGCAAAAACCAATGCTAAGGGTTGAAGAGGAGAACTGGCTGCACTTCATTCATTTATAATGAGACTCCAGGTTCAAAGGCCCTCATTGTCAGCCACTAACCCTCAGCAGAACTCCAAACAGAAGTCCTTACCTGTGTCATAGTCATCCTGAAGAACTGCCTTCTGCTGGAGCCTCTGCAGCTTCAGCACCATGGACTCAATCTAGGGAGAACAGGGAGCACAAATCAGTCTTAAGCTCATGTCACAATCACCTGGACAAACTCACCAAAGATGACTGCATGTCCCACTACACCTTAGCATTTTGGCGGTTGTTCTGCAGGCACTCCTGCAGGATGCCCTCATACTTCTTTGCCAGGGCTTCCCAACCACGGTCAGAACAGGGAGTGGTGCTCTCGTAGCCCGAGGTGACCGAGGAGCCTGATGCAGCATCTGAGGAATCCACTGACAGGGAAGAGGAGGCCTCTGCATCCAAGGAACAGGAGTCCGAGTCTGGTAAGGTGACTTTGTGGTGGGCAGGGCCTGCAGCAGGTGCTCTCCATGGTTCTTGAGAGAAGAAGTGTTCCTGGATTCTTTCAGTTTCTGGAGGCACAGGCAGGGAGCTGGAATCGGTACCTGGATCAAATCCCGGCCTCAGTGATGGACAAGCGGGCTCCGACTGGTCGGTTGGGACAAACACGGATCCCGACTGCTCTGGTGAGACAAATCTGTCCTCTGACCGGTCAGGACACCCTGACGATTCATCCATTACCTGATCGGCATTCAGTGACAGTCGGATGAAACTAAAGCTGGAGTTGAAATGTTCGCGCTCAGATGAATGCTGGATTTCCTTTGCAAGGCTTGGGGACAAAGGGGCCGCACTCGTTTCTGCATTCAGGTCTGATATACTCTGCAGTACTGGCCTGTCTCTAGGGGCCTGATCAGCACTACTCAACCTGCTGACTGCTTGACAGTTTGAAAAGGACAAACTTCTTCCCTGAGGGGAACATCCGTACTCAGTTAATGGTGGCTGGCTATCCCGAGGCCCCCCAGCAGCAGGGACAACAGACGGTACAATGGGGTTACGCTGTAGTGAGACACAGTCAGGGTCAGAGTTTAGGGGTCCACATCGGCCCCTGACCGCATAACTGTCACTCATAAAACAGCAAGACTCTCCATTGGTAAGGGACAGCCTCTGGCCTTCCTCTTGAGCTGTGCTCTGCAGCTTCCCAAGAGGCTCCTCCCTCATGTAGCCTGGTCTCCTGTGAAGCCTCTTCCTGGAGCTTTGTCCTGCAGTCCCCAAGGCTGGAGCACCTGCTGATGACATGAATCATTACTACAATATTTTACACTGTGGATTACAGTTACTGCTGCCACATATCATTTTTGTAACTCATGGCAACAGAAGCCCTACAGACACAGAATTAACAGACAGTGTTACAAACAATAATAAACATAACATATGGGAGAGGTGAGTGGAGAACGGCCATATCTAAAGCTAACCGGAAGGCCACAAATGCAAAGGTAGCAGCTAACAGCAACAGTAGTATCCAGAAAGACACCTCTGAATGCACAACTCATCAAACCTGGCAATGAATGACTACAAGCAGCAGAAAGCCAGACTGTTCTCATCTCTGGTGAGCTTAGAACAAGAAGATGTGGTTCCAGTGGACATGCAGTCATCTTTACTGTAGCACTGAAGTGTGGAAAAATGTTCCCTGGTTGTCACATCCCAGTTTTTGCTATAGAATGTTCATGGCAATGTCAGAAATTGGTATAAGAAGAAAAAATTCATGAACCCATCCTGCTTGGTGTCAGAGCTCCAAACTGGGAGGTGCAATGGTGTGGGGAATGGTTTTTTGGCACTTATTAGCACTTAGTTCCAACTGAGCACCGCTTGAATGCCAAAAAGTGCCCACACATTGCTGCTGTCCAGGTGCATCCCTTCATGGCCAGTCTAGCCCCAGTGGGTTAGGGTGCCATGTCACTGAGCATCCATCACCTCAGGATGGATCCACAAACATGACAGGGCCTTAACTTTACACCACTGGCTTGCATAGTCTCTCCCTTTGCTGCTAATTTAGATGGAAGACAATGTGAGCAGAATGAATTTGTTGCCAGTAAACCTGCAGAGACTGTTAAGCCCACATGGAGCAAGAACATGCAGCATCCAGCACCTTTTTGCAAAATTTATGCTGTCCTGAATGCAAAAGAGGATCCTGCCTCACCTTTTGTCTTTGACGGAAAAGTCTGTTTCGATTCAAATCTGTTCCCCTTCATTTTGTGCCATTGTTTTAGCAGCACGCAATGCTGCGGCCACTTAATTTTAATTTCACTCATGATATTTGTCACAACATCACGAATTTTAGCTCCAGAGGGCATTTCAACCAGAAGGGGAGCTAGAGTCCTGCTACAGGCTGCAGTGCGCATCCTTCACAAAGAGGAGTTTTTCCTATCTCTTGTGTTTGAAAGAGAGTAAAATTTCCCTCCTCCTTGGGCACTGAGAGCCATCTGGTGACAACAGAAGCTGGCAGTTTCAGAATAGTCCCACTGTATCTTCTTCCAAATGCCCCCAGGGGAGGGGTCCTGCGAGGTGGAGAACAGCAGTGCCATTCAAAGCCCTGAGCATGAGAGATGACACCCCTACATGGGGAGGGGCACACAGAGGACAGAGGGGACATTCACTTGCCCTACCACAGCAGTCATGGTGGGGGCCTGTGACTGAACCTGGATCGATGAATATCTTGATCACCTGCCAGAATCAAAGTCATCAGTGATGGCAGGATGGCTCAGAGCTCCACTCAAACATGTCACCTCTGTATGAGAGGATTGCAGGTAATGTCTCCTTTTGGTAAGAATGACAACGTTTTGCCAAAACTTCTGAAACCTGGGGGTATCAAAGAGTTTCTTACTGGATTGAGGGGAGGGAAAAAAGAAAAAAGAAAAAAAAAAAAAAAAAAACTTGAATGCATTTTGCCCCAACAGTGGAATCCTTAAAACCATAACAGGTTGAGAATACATCATGTTCCTGAAACAGCATGACCAGAAAAACCTACTTGCTGGAAGTTTCCAGCCACCAATTATATTTTTTTACCCAAAGAAAATTCAACCTCAAAGACTCCTGTGAACTGGCCTATATACTGTAACTCTGGCTACTTGGTGGTCCCCTTCAAGGGTCCAATACTGAAAGCCCTTCAATTCTCAGTTTTGGCATCTATATGGTAGAATGAATTTATTTTGCTCCTCTGTTCTTTAGAGCTGCTGAATCCTTCCCAACACACAAGAAATATCTCAAAACCAATTTGTTTCAGACCCATTTCTCTTCTAAGTCTCCTAGAACTTAGTCCCTCACCATCTGTTAATTTTATATATTTATCGTTTTGTCACGTCTATAGGCAACTACTAGAAAGTGTCCCAGGACAACAGCTGTACTGAACAAACTGGAGAAAAGCATCTGCTGAAGGCATAAACAATTTATGAAATCATTTTGACCAAGTATCAAGCTTTAACAGTAAATGCTGCAAACAGTGGTGATCTCTCCCGAGTCAGCAGGCACCGTGCTGAACAACAGGAAGTATGCCTTTCCATGTCTGATCTAGGGTTTGCAGCTATTTAAACCCACTAGCAAGACCCCAACTCCCCACTGCGATCCCCCAAGAGGGTTCCAAATGAATGCCAGGACACCGGGGCCTGGTCCATGCCACCTGGAGAGTCGCAGATCTTATGGTCATTACAGCACTGTCTCCCATCCCCCCTTCCTGAGATTACACTGCCACCATTCTGTCCAACTGAGGAAGGAAACAAGCGAGACCACCACTCTCCCAGCCCCTTTCTCCAATATTAAACAGAGTACATCATTGCCATGGTGATGTGTCCAGACACCTGCCTTCTCAGGACAGTATTATGGAATGGGAGTGTGTCTGCATTAGAAAAGCTCTGCCAACATCCTGAAACAAACTGTATATTAATAGCACACAGCAGTAGCACTCCTTCCTTTCTACCCAAACACTCTTACTTTATTGCCCCGTGACGCTTTATTAGTACCCCATCGATGCACCTTTGTTACCACAGTCCCTCCCTACTTCTGGGGCTCCACTGTGACAGAGCTGCTTGCTCTCCATTTCAGCCTCAGCAACCAGCACCTACTTCTAACGCCCAAGGAGCAAGTCTCACTCACTGTTCCGGAAGTGTCTGTGGTCTCCAAAGAGAGCAGCTCTGATAATTTCCCTGGGGTTTAAAGAGGTGCTTCCTGGTGTTGTGCTGCCATCAAAGTTGCCGTTCAAACTGCTCGGGGTCCTTGAAGATGCCAAGCATGGTGACACTCCAGCAGCTGGTTAGACGCCCACAGCACAACAGGCCATCACAACCAGGGCATCACAACAGAGGAAGTGAAAGTTACTGCTTGCTGCCAAGGCTTCCCCTTTTCTTCACGTCTTCCCTCCCCTGCTGATGGGGGGGGTGGGGTGTCACGCAGAAAGCCGACTTCCTCTGCTAACACACTATACTGACCTAAGTGGAGCTCCACAGCTCATGCCATGAGGTTCTCTAAAGGGACAAATTCCGGGTAAGTTGACCCTCCTCAACCCTTCCTGGAGACGACTGACTCACGAAACAGGGATGAGAGCAGAGTGAGACGGAAGAACACACAGGAGAAGGACTACTGAGCAACACTGGGTCCAAGAAATCGAGCACTGAGCTACAAACTATAATCAATAGTAAATCCACATGCCAGCAGATCCAAAAAGCAACATTCTCAAGTGTAAACCTAGTGAAATGTGCCCTTGTGGTTTCCCATGGCAGATTTGGCACCGAGCATCCTGCACTTCCTCTCTGGTCACATGAGCAGCGTTCAAGAAGCAGCTGGAAGGCATAAGCCGCTACAATCCCATGATGCACCCTGACAAATAAGCTGTCTCGTGTAAGCCTGCATCAGTCAGGTCAGGTTAGGCTGCAAAGTGTGTGTGTGTGTGTGTGTGTGTGTGTGTGTCTATGTGTGTGAAGAACATAGAGACCAGAGAATAAGTTTAAAAAACAACCACATTCCTATATTTCAGGCTGGGGGGGGGGTCTGTAAAGTGGGCAACTCCATCCACAATTGCCCACTGTCACTTTTTTCCCCTCTGTGACTGTTGTCCAGATAAGAAAACATGCCATACAGGTGCCTCTGTTATCCATGCTGCACAGACAGTATTTTGTTTCTTCTGTTCCAGAAAAGTATTTCCCACCCAGTGGAAAGACCCCCCTGGAGCCCAAATCCAAAGCAGCCAGACAGCCAGCAAAACACAACTCGTCTAAACACGGTAGCTCAAGTTCGGACCTTTTGTTTGAACAAAAAACAGGAAAGCCATTCTGTGAAGCGTAATTTTGGAAAAGTGACCTGCGTGGACTTCCAGAGACCCTCGGCAATGAAAACACTGCTAACCTGCAAAGCTCACCGGGCTTTTGCCTTGTTTCTGCACATCTGGTGGTCAAAATAACACGAGGACCAGCTGACTAAAGAGCTCCATATGGAAGGCAAGCGCCCAGGACAGCGTGCGCCCGGAGGCCTTCGCGGGCACCATCGGACACGGGCACGGTCATCAAACTCGGACTGAACAGCAACAAATGGTAGATGAAGAAGAAGCTAAGGAAAAGCCTACTTTTGGATAACTATGAGAAGCCTTTATACATGGATAGATTGAGTGTTGAGCTATAAAAGTGTGGGCCCGAGGTGACAGCCCCTCAAACATCCCCATCCCCAGTTTGTGTTTCCCCTTGACATGAGACTAACCGTGGGAGCAAAGCTAGATCGACATTTCCGAAACACACAAAGCTCAAATAAAAAGATGGGTGCGTGCACATTGCAGGCCTCTTTGTCAACGTCACACATCTCATCTTATTTTTCTGGACATCGCTGGTTGCCACCACAGTTTCGAGCGCACACTCACATGGGTGACACGACGACATGACAGCCCCATGAGTTTGATGCTCAAAGGTTTAAACCAGAGTCTTCTTTATTATTACGAGTTCTCGAAAAACACTGGTGCCTCCGTGTTAGGAGGAAAACAGTTACATTCGGCCATGTGAACCACTAAATATTTCATCTGAACAGGAGAAGCTGAAGATGCAGACACTTTTCGAGCATGAAATGCTAACGCGCAGCCCGGGAGAAACTCGGTCTGAGGAAAAGCGAAGTTTGAGCTGCTGATGCTGAATTTGGAAGAGGAACCGCGACGAAGCGGGCACATCCCGTCGTTAAACTTTTATTTTCGTCAATGTTTTGTCAGTGTAACAACAGGCGAAGGTTCAGTAACGGAGAAGAGAATGGCTTTTTTTTTTTTTTTGAATAAGAGAAACGTTTATTTTATGTAGACTTTAAAATAAAGCCATAATAAAAGAGCGTGTAATGGCGGCGTGCAACTGTATAAAGCAGTATAGGGTATAAAAGTGGGTGTTTGACTGCTTAAAACAGTGTATAAAAGAAGTGTTTGGCCGCATTTAAAAGACTTAGTAACGCGAGAAAGAGTGTATAAGACGGTGTTTATTTACCTGCGCTCGTCGCCGGCCGCCTCTCCAGCTTCACCATCCCGGCGAACATCCCGAAATGAAGGTCGGTTCGGTGGCTTTGCAGGAGCTCAGAGGGTCTGCCCGACCGAGTCGGACTTGTTCTGCCCGAAAGCGGGCCGTGGAAGGAGAAGCCCGGTGCCGCTCAAGTCATTTCCGTCTGGAGGAGTTTCCCTTTAAGACGGTTTTTTCCCCTGACGCCGCGGTCCGGTTCTTCTGTCGATGGAGAAACAGCAAAGCACGGCGATCTACATCTCAGGCCGCTCTCTGTTCCCTCCTATCGTCTGATCTCCAGCGAGGAGCTTCACGCTGAACGTGGAAACGGCGAGGAAAGTCCAGCTTTGGTTGAAGGGAGCGAGAAGCCGCGATGACGGCGAACTCCCTTTCGTCGGGAACGCGCCTCCCCCGCCCCCTCCGCAGTCTGCTGGAATGTGACATTACGACGTAGCCACCCCGAAAAAAAGGGAACAGGAGTCCGTTACAATTCCTGGACATCCCTGGACCTGATCCCCCCGGAAAAGCGCTGTGCTCCTCCAGTTCTTTTTGCCTGATAGTCCCTCTCACAAAGGGTCCAACATCTAAAGCCTGCGGGTTCTGTATTATGGACTCAATGTTGCGGAATGAGCTCTTCTGCCCCTAAGAGCTGCTGAATTCCTCCCAGCATTCACGAAGGGTCTCAAACCCATCTCTTACAGACTCATTTCTCTCCGGATCTCCTACAAGAATGAGTCCAACACCATCTGTTGTGATTATCTATGAATTTGCTGTTTGAATGTCACTCCTATAAGCAAAGCAGCTACTTGAGGGATGTGAACCAGCAACATGGTGGTATCAGACAAACAAGCTGAGCTTGGATCACCATGTCTGTGTTTAAAGCTGCTTATCTGTTGCTGATGGACTTTTACTCTAAGATGGATGTCTCCAAAAGAATAAATGTCAACACAAAACAAATCTCTCTCTACACCCCCTTGCAGCACATCCTCCATCTCCTCCTCCTCCATCTGGTGGAACGTGGCTACTCATCTCAAATGTCACTAATGTCCATCAACTTTTTCACTGCATTTTGGGACGTTACACATTTCACCCGCCTTTTCAAACTTGCCCCCCCCCCAATCTCTCTGCATTAATAACTCCTACACTTTTTTTCCTGATGCTGTTTGACATGTTTAAATGTGCAGGGAACAGTTGGCAGAATAATAAATGTATTACATTTTAAATAATATTTTACCTTTGAGCAGGAAAGCAAAGTGTTGCATGTCTTTAAGGTCCGGCTTGTTGATCCTCTGCTACCAGGAAGATACTGGGGGGCAAAGATTAATGATCATCTAGAGTCCGTGGATATGAGGAACACGCTGGACAGCAATGTGTAAGTTGTAGTCCTCCAGACTTTGAGCTTTACTACACACTTCAAAAAATACTTTGTTGCTCTGCTTTAAAAAAAGTCTGTATCAAATGGAACCGAACAAAGGCATTAAATTCAAGGTGCTCCTTTGCTATCAGTTTCTCCCCCTTTTTTTAACAGAATAACTGTTTTGAGCATTTCATTGTCCAATGTTCAGTGTTACTCCCCTGTCCATGGCACAAGCTGAAGATTTTACACTTCAACATTATGCTGAAGAGGATTTAATATTTTATACACTTTTCCAGAATGAAAAGGGCAGCAGGGGGCATAGTGGCTATAGCGATGCCCTTGTGCTAAAGTAACCCACCTGTATAAATGGGTAAATTGATGAAAGTTACACAAAGCTTTAAATTACTTGGAAAATTGTGTAAAAAAAGTGTCAAGTAAATGTAAATGTTTTACTCACAGCTACATTTCATGTGAATCCTTCATTCCTCTCGCAGTGTTGGTAATATTTCCTTTATCTGGTTTCCTGATACTTGTTTGAACAGGGTTTGACTGTGTAGACTGCCTTTTCTTAGGGACAGTTTATTTCTTTTGTTGTGTTTACTGACGCAAATGAGAGCCTCATGGGCTCTTGCAGCTACCAACCAATTCCAAGTACATCTCCACACCACCTGTTGTCAGTGTTCCTGACAGATGGCCCAATGTGAGCTAAATCAATCCAATCTTACGACTTAACACCGTGGGGAAATGTCAACTACATAGAAGTGGTCTAGATCCAGATTCTGGCTTGAACATGACCTGCCCAAAGTACACATCAAAGCACGTGTCTGTTAACTTGGCCAGGTAGAAGGCAGCAGAATCTCTCTGTCACCTGAAGGCAGAAAACCAGGTGGTCATCTACCTCATCAGGGATTAAGGAACAATCTGAATCTCACATGCATAACAAAACAGTGAAGGTCATCTGCATGGATGGACCTATGGTGCTCCTGCAACCGTAATCTTACTAACTAACCAGCTTTTACCTGCTGGTGCATTTATACCCTCAGTTCTCTTTACAAAAAACACTGCTTTGTGTTCCACTATTAATAAACACAACTCCACAGTCTCAATTACATCTGTAAGCCCACAGAACCTTGAGAACCAACAATAAGACAAACAGGAGCTTCAGAAGGCAGATGTGCACATCCAACCCTCACCACAAGATGGAAGTACTTTACAACTTTTCCACATCTAATATGAAGGCATTTGGCCCAACAGCACAACTATTCTTTCCTACATGCAAGGAAAATGGTTTTGCTCGGAGTTGCTCAGAATTGTAAGCTGAACTTCATATTTCATCAAAACAAGGCAGACAGTGGCAAAAAAATCATTATAAAACAGAAGCTTTTGTGGCAGTTTGTGGAGGCCGTGCCAGGAAACCCCGGCAGCTGTCGATGAGGGACCACCGTACAGACACATTCTTGTTCCAGTCTAAATGAGCAGACAGCACAAGTTGTGCTTTCACAGAGCCCATTGCTCTGGCAAGAGAGCCAGAACCCGCGTCTTGTTGTCGACTGTGCAGCCAAACTACCCTCCCAACCTACTGCGATACCCAAACACTCCCGCAGCTGCAAGACCCAACAATGAGGAGACTAAAGTCTGCACACAGTGCAGTTTATCTGCATCACTTCAGGCATGGCATGGTGTCTTCACACCCCCAAAAACTAAACTGGTTAAACTTTATAGTAGGAGTTTGATTTCAGGCAATAAACATGCCAGTATTATTTTAGGTTTGTTTTCATTCCAGCAAGTTCATATGGAGGAAGATGCAGTGATACCAGCAGTGGTCCCCCTGTTCTTATTACCCTTTGAAGATGGACAGTGGGTGCAGAAGGTGTGAAGAACAGATTGTTTATGCACAAATTACATTCCCCCCAAAAGGGACAGTGGCCTAAACCCCACCAGGACACAATATTAACCACATTTAAACAAACTGTTTATTTGGACCTCTGCCGCCTGGACCTGCTGTACACTGGTACAAGTCCTGCGGCTGGAGACGGACACAACATAGCGCCCCCTTCAGCCAGGGCAATCGATGGACAACAGTGCACCAGACTGTCACAAGTCCTGCTTGTCAACCCAACAGTATCAACATCCTTAATCACTTCAAATACAGAATCACAATTTACACAAATATGGTGAAAAACTCAAATAACCAAGGAGACACATCAGCACAAGCCTGCATTAGGCTACACCCTCGTCGGGGTCCATGGGCACCGCCCTGCTGGCGAAGACGTCAGCTAGCATGTGCTTAGGGATTTCAGAGCCGCGCACACGCAGAGTGTAGCAGGCATCCTCCACCTTGCCCAGGCTCTGCCGCAACGTATGTAGCTTCTTGGAAACCTCATAGGGCCCCGTGTTGCCGATGTAAGAGAAGCCGTCGTGGATCTCCCGCAGGAACTGACTCAGCTGGAAGGGCGTGTCGATGTCTCCGTTGCCGACGCTGCTGATGCACATGCGCATAAGCTCACCTGTCAGGTCAGCCACACCCAGCAGGTAGTCAGTGGGTGTCACCTGGAAGGCCAGTTCTTGTGTTCCGTGTGGGTCCCCCGAGGGTCCCTGCAGTCCACAGAACAAATTGCAGTGCTTTAAAGTCAGGCATTCGAGATATTACAACCAATGCAGAGATTTCCTGGTCCTACTCCACAGAGGATGTTCACATATTAACTTCTACAGGTGGTCTCTGGTTTTCCATAGGATTGAACATCAACTCTTTCTAAGTGAAAAATTCCCTTACATAAATAATGACATATAAAGTACTAACTGTATGGATTTTTTTCACAAATTTCACACATTATTCATGTTAAAATAACTAATATGAAATAATGCAGTGCAGTATATTTACATGCTGCTTTTATTTTTACTTTCACTCTTAAAAGTACTGTTTTCTGCATTTTCTTTTCAGCATCACTAGAACACTCACCTTTTTGTGCGCCAGCTGTTTCAAATAAAAAGTAACTTTAATGGAATCACAAACAAAAATGTGATCATCGATTGATACCTATTCACTTATTCAAGAGAGCCAAACAATAACTTGGCTTTCTTTACTGTACAGTAGACGAAGTGGTCCTTGTTAGACACTGATCAAACGTCAGGATTGGAAATTTTTATAAGGTTAATGGAATGGGCATCATAATTTTTGGCTGTCATAAGCTGCATTTGTGAAAATTTGAGACCACCTGCATAGTCACTCCAGAATGTTCATTCTTTTTCAGTGCCAAAAGTTAGAAAGACACAGCATGTCTGCAGAGAATCATCTACATCACACAACCAACACAATAGTAACCTCCTCCTTTTAAAAAATAGGAGAAGGTTCTAATTAACTCCTTATACAATCATGGAAGCACAACTTCTAAAAACAGGATCTGGCTGATGGGTAAAGGCAGTTATCCACAGGGATCCATGTGAAAGTGTAATGCAAACACTAATCTCCCATCTAAAAATGGAAGAGAAAAAAAATACATAGTCCAGACCAATCTGATAAGCCCGGTATAAGTGCTTTACTGAACGTAGACTGTTGCTGATGCCAGGAAGTGGGTGGGACTGCAAGGAAGTGGGCGGAGCCATGGACTAATCAGCCCTCTGCTTTGGAGGCACCAATGGACAGAAGAATTTTCAAACCATTTTTTCCCCAAATCTAAGGGGGCCTGAGAACGGGTCTCAAACAACTGTCAGTCAGTGAGGTAAGACTGTGAGAATGGAGGCTACATCTGACCTTCAGAGAGCTGCACTGCTGAAACCTTCACACAGCACTTGTATAAGTTCTTAAATTACTTCTTACTGTTCATAGACATCTCAGAAAATTTGCAGTTAAGGCAAGAGGACCTTAATGCAAAAAAACTATTGAAAGAACAAAATGTAGTTGCAAAGAAAATAATTCAAAGGCAAACCAGTTTTAAGCTTGAAGTGCTAAAAAGTACAAAATTCTCTTGAATGGTAGTATTATAAATGATTATTTCAACTTCAGAAATATCAGAAATGACCATTTTCAGAAAGGGACAGATGCGATGTTTGCTCTGAGGGTGTTGATGGAGAAGTATCGAGAAGGTAAGAAGGAGTTGCATTGTGTCTTAGAGAAAGCATATGACAGGGTACCTAGAGAGGAGTTGTGGTATTGTATGAGGAAGTCGGGTGTGCCAGAGAAGTATGTAAGAGCGGTACAGAATATGTACAAGTGTGACAGTGACAGTGGTGAGGTTTGCGGTAGGAGTGACAGATGCTTTCAAGGTGAAGGTAGGATTACATCAAGCATCAGCTTTGAGTCCTTTCTTATTTGCAGTGGTGATGGACAGGTTGACATGAGATCAGACAGGAGTCACCGTGGACTATGATGTTTGCAGATGACATTGTGATCTGTAGTGAGAGTAGGGAGCAGGTTGAGGAGACCGTGGAGATGTGCTCTAGAGAGAAGAGGAATGAAGGTCAGTAGAACTAAGATAGAATACATGTGCATAAATGAGAGGGAGGACAGAGGAATGGTGAGGATGCAGGGAGTAGAGTTGGCGAAGGTGGATGAATTTAAATACTTGGGATCAACAGTTCAGAGTAATGGGGAGTGTGGAAGATTCAAAGAGATTTATTTGCCACATACATAGTAACCAGGTATGCCATACAGTGAAATGCTAACTGAATCGACAGGACACTGTACGTGGTTTTGAGGATAGTGGTAGGTTCGAGAGCCTTATGGCCTGTGGATAGAAGCTCCTCTTAAGTCTCTCCGTTTTTGCCATAATGCTCCCGAATCGTTTGCCTGATTTCAGCAGGTTGAACAGATGATTGCTGGGGTGAGACAGGTCACCAATGATCCTAGTCGCTCTGGTCCTGCATCTACTGGTGTAGATGTCCTGTAGTGATGGCAGATCAGATCTGGTGCAGCGTTCCGCTGCCCGGATCACTCTATGCAGTGCCTTGATGTCACGAGCACAGCTATTCCCAAACCAGGAGATAATGTTCTGAGTCAGAACAGATTGTATAGCACCAGAGTAGAACGTTTTAAGGATTGACGGAGAGACCTGCAGCTTCTTCAGCTGTCTGAGGTGGTGGAGCCGCTGCTTTGCTCTACTGGCCTGAGCTCGGATGTGTACAGTCCATGTCAAGTCCTCAGTGAAATGAACGCCCAGGTATTTGAAGCTGCTCACCCTCTCCACTTCAGTCCCGTTGAGTCTAATGGGGGTGTAGGACCGCTGCTGTCGTCTACCAAAGTCCACCACCATCTCTTTAGTTTTACCTACATTCAGGTGGAGGCAATTATCTTGGCACCATGATGCCAAGTTCTCCACCTCGTCCAAGTATGCTGTCTCATCGTTGTTGGAGATGAGGCCCAGCACCACTGTGTCGTCAGCAAATTTGATGATGGAGTTGGAAGCGTGCTTGGCCACACAGTTGTGAGTGTAGAGGGCGTAGAGCAGAGGGCTAAGTACACAACCTTGTGGAGCTCCAGTGTTGAGTGTGATGATGCCGGAGGTGCGACTACCGATTCTCACCACCTGTGATCTGCCTGTGAGGAAACTGAGAACCCAGGCACATAGGTTGCAGTTCAATCCCAAGTCATTCAGTTTAGTGAACGGTCTATGGACAATGGTGTTGAAAGCTGAACTGTAGTCAATGAACAGCAGTCTCACATAGTTCCCCTGTTTCCTGTCAACGTGACTGAGGGTAGTGTGCAGGACGTGGGATATGGCATCATCCGTGGATCTGTTGGGGCGGTAGGCGAACTGAAGTGGGTCTACAAAGCTGGAGATGGATGCAGTGATGATGGCCTTGATGAGTCTCTCAAAGACCTTCATGACTACCGAGGTAAGTGCAACAGGCCGGTAGTCATTTGGGCATGTGGGCTTGTTGTTCTTTGGGACTGGGACGATGGTGGAAGCTTTAAAGCACTTAGGGACTGTGGACTGAGCCAGAGATTCATTAAAGATGGTTGTGAGAACCCCGGCCAGCTGGTCGGCGCAGCAGCGCAGCAGACGCCTGGAGATGTTGTCCGGCCCCGGCACTTTTCTGATGTTAACGCGCTTCAGCTCCCTCCGCACAACGGACTTGGTAACGGTGATGACGTCACCAAATGTCGTCGACCGGTTGCGGCCCTCACTGCTGTTGCGAGTGACTGTAGTGCAATCGGGCTCGAAACGGGCATAGAATGTGTTGAGTTTGTTGGCGAACCTAGAGTCTGCACGCACAGCCACGTTAGATTTCCTTCTGAAATCTGTGATGGTACGCAGTCCTTGCCACAATTTGCGTGTGTCACCCTGGTGGAAAAGCGACTCGACCCGCTCCCGGTACCGGCGCTTCACATCCTTCACTGCACGCCGAACGCCATATTTAGCCGCTTTGTAAGTGCTCATGTCACCGGTGGCGAGAGCTGCGTTGAACGCAACAGTGCGCGCATTCACTGCTTTACGGACCGTACCATCGACCCGCGGTTTTTGGTTGGAAAAGCTCTTGATTTTAACCGTGGGGTGAAGAGAGGTGAAGACGAGAGTGCAGCCAGGGTGGAGAAGAGGAGTGATTTGTGACAGAAGGGTACCAGCAAGAGTGAAAGGGAAGGTCTACAAGATGGTAGTGAGACCAGCTATGCTATATGGGTTGGAGATGGTGGCACTGACCAAAAGACAAGAGGTAGAGCTGGAGGTGGCAGAGTTAAAGATGTTAAGATTTGCATTGGGTGTGATGAGGATGGACAGGATTAGGAATGAGTATATTAAAGGGTCAGCACAGGTTGGACAGTTTGGAGACAAAGTCAGAGAGGCGAGATTGCATTGATTTGGACATGTGCAGAGGAGAGATGCTGGATATATTGGGAGAAAGATGCTATGGATGGAGCTGTCAGGTAAGAGGAAAAGAGGAAGGCCTAAGAGGAGATTTATGGATGTGGTGAAAAAGGACATGCAGGTGGTTGGTGTGACAGAGAAAGATGCAGAGGACAGGAAGAAATGGAAACAGTTGATCCGCTGTGGTGACCCCTAACGGGAGCAGCCGATCGTTTTCAGAAAGGGCTTTTACAAGCATTACCATTGTTTACAGTAATTAAATTCTAAAAAAAATTACCGTGTGCTTTTTAAATTTCCCTGTAGGGATTAATAAAGGTCTATCCTATCCTATTCTGTCCCACTGCCCAGCATTGACAGACTATCATAAGATAAGATAAAACTTTATTGATCCCAAGGAAATTTTTGTGTCAACAACATGCTCAGTGCCACAATACAAGAAAGAGATAGTCAATAAATAATGAAATGAAATTATATTATATAAGTATGTACAGGAAAAAAAATATGTAAGTACAGGAAAGGGAAAGTTAAAGTGGAAATCAGATGCCTAGTTGCCCTCCCTACAAAAACGGGAGGCGTTATAAAGTCTAATAACTGCATATCGCTTGCCCGGGAAAAATTCAAAATTCAAAGTACAGTTTCTACTGAATGTGCATGGCTATCGCACCATTGTAATGTTGAGAAATTGTAAGTCAGACAATCATAAGTCAAGGACCGTCTGTACTTGTCCAGTGCAGGGTTATGGTGGAGATCTATCCCATAAGCACAAGGTGTGAGCAAGAATTCCCCCTGAGGGGATGTCAGTCAATCACAGGGTTATTACCTATACATACAATGAGCAATAATCATCAGTTGATCTGAAATTGACATGGGAGGGAACCAGAGTACCTGAAAGAAACATGCTCAAACTCCACCCAGAATGAGCTAGATTCAAATCCATGCTGGAAAGCACAGCAACCATGCTGCCCAGAAAATACAGTGTCTTCCAGTAAGCTGTTCACTGACTGATAATTGTGTCAGTTTATTGTTAATGCGACACACACACCTTGGCCTCAGACTTGTCCTCCTGCAGGAACACGAGGCGAGCATTGATGTCCTCCAGGCTGACCAGAGTGCGGTGCTTGATGTAGTGTTGGAATGATGCAGCTTCCACAAACTCCTGGATACCTGGCAAGGGAAGAGTGCTTTACATACCCAGGCTGCATGGTCATCTGGACAGAATGACAAAGGCAAAAACTGGTTCTGAGACAACATCCCATTTGCATGGTGTCTGTGCAGCAGAGTGCAGTGTGACACTTACAACAGTAAGTACTTTTACTGTGCTTCCATAATCATGTGACTGCACCTAAAGTTCTTCCTCTGCGGTGAAACACTTTTGTTTACACTGAGTTACACATCACTTTTTATACAAGGATCTGACAAATGAATAAATGCAAATTTATTTAGAAGAATTCATATCTAACCAAGCATGCAAAAAAAAACCACAGAGGAACTTGAGGTAACAGTCAAAATCATTGTATGTGAACACTGAGGCAAATCAGCCATAAGCTTCTAGGAACTGAGACTCCCCCCTAACAGTGGCAAACCAGCATGCGGTAATTTATATTTAAGGTTTTCTCATTCAAGTATGAACATCAAAGCAGGTATTATCTCCCCAGTGCTATACCTTGCTCAGATAAAAATGCAACACTTTTTGTCCATTGTCCATTTGTACATAACTGGTTTAGCTCAGGGTCACAAACCTCCACAAAGTGCATTACATGTCAGTCACAGACAGGAACACACTGCAAGACTATGTTATTAAGTCCAAGACAAGTCAGTCATTTTCAGAATATTCACATTTTTAACTGTTTTAAAATTTGACTGTACCAAAGCGAATACATCAAGCTGATGAATTTTGGTAAAGAGCACGAAAACAGAACAGGTGCATGGGATCACCATAATTCAAATCACTTTCAGAGCATTCACAGCTTCCGGTATTCCTGAGTGCTTGATGATTAATAACAAAATAAGGACCATTAAACTGAACTGGTTACTGAAAAACTTCATGTAAATGCATTTTTGAATTCATTTTAAAACTTTAGTTTTAATGTAGCTCAAACATAATAATATTGTCTTTTAGGTTTATTTTTTATAACTCCTATAATTTGCCAAACCTGACACCTAACAAATCAAGGCAATTATTAAGCTTTTACTACTAAGACACAATTATTAAACATGACTTTCAAGTTACAAAATAAATTACCCACCCAGTGCATGTGGCCCCATTTCTGCCTCTACAAGTCACTTCAAATCAGACACTGCAGCCAAAACCATGCATACGCTGGCAGCTACTTCTCTGCTGATACCCTGCAGAGCTACTTCTCTAGCTTCCAAGGATACCTTCTCATACAGGCAAATATTTACTTTTGGTTACAAGGTTAAGCTGGTTGGGTCCATGTTACCAGCTGCCAGTCACAAGCCTCCCAGGGTGTGACAACCATACGCAGCGGTTGACCCAGTGCCACGAACGGCTGGCACCTTCTGAGCCAGTGAGAAACTGGCCTTAAAGCTGTGCTTTCAGACTTCTTGGCTCCACTGCTTCCAATGCATAGTGGAGTACGTGTTTCAACAAGTCCACTTTATCAAAGGAAGCTTTGATATCTTAAAGAGACAATCCCACCTAGCAAAGCGCCATACCACATCCCTATCAGTGACAAGTACGTGCAAATTTAGCTCATGGCACTTTCAAAAAGCCCAGTATAAAAACAAACCCGTTAAACGTGACTTGGAGCTCAGACTTCAGTCGTCTTTTATCAGCCCAAGGAAATACCCTCAACATTACTGAGCACTTACACAACCTAATATGATAGCATGAAAACAGGGGGGTAAAACTCTAATTGTTGGAAACTGCCACTAGTCACGTCTTTTGGGATGTACTGGCAATTCCTTTGTGGCTACGATCTAAAAAGGACTTCCACGTTTCTCAGATAACCGGTACACTGCAAAAAAATCCCTTAATATTTCCTTTAAAACTTGGCAAACCACACATCTGAACTGAAAAGAGCCAGCCTCCAGACAGCAGTAGGAAAGCGCAATCTTGGACTGCTTTGACCAAAAGAAGGGACACAATACAATTCCTGTGCACGATGCTTGTTGTTTTCACACAATTAGCCCAATCGCAGCCATAATCTGATTGGATGACGTTCAGCAAATGATTTACACAAACATGCTGCTCTGGCGTGGATGCTGACTTGCAGTCAACAGTCCAGCTGCTCTTTCTCCAAACAGTGAACTATATTTATATAGTATTCTTTACTACAGTAAAGTACAGTACAATACAGCAGTGTTCTTTAGAATGTCACTTTTATTCTTATGTGCTTTATGGATGACTTTCCAAAAGTGACAAAACAGCCCTTCACTGCAACCAGTATGCTGTTCAGTCTGATTCATTCTTACAAGATGAGTAGCCTATCGCGCTTTTTGTCCAGTGAGCAGAACAAGATGTGTTATTTAAATATTAATGTGCTTCCACAAAATGAAATGTGAACATGGGGGCCCTGCAATTAGTTCACATTGAAGGAAAACAATATTTATCACATCGGGGGTGTGCAGCATGCTTTTTTCCTGCCCATTTCTCCGGCTAGTCAAAACAAAAATTTATCCAGGACAAAGTTAATAAATTACAATTTTGCCTACATTAGTTGCTCATTATCACATTAATGTTAGTAATGTTGAACTTACATAGGCATTTCACATCACGAGAAACCAATTCTGCTTATATTTTATGCTGCGCATTATGTTTATCTTGTATCACAAATGTACAACATTGTCATGCATCATCTCAATCCCATAGCATACAGACATAACTAATAAAAAGTTAAAACTACAAAAAATTATAATAATAACTAACTGAGAAGCTTGTGGTTGGAGGATGTCATGTGCAGTCATTCAGCTTCATGCCAAGCTGTTAAATATCAATACTATATACATATAATACAGGCTTCTCACAGTAAAAAAATAAAAGCTTTTTGAACACTGTGAATAAACAGTCTAATACACAACAGAACAATGATACACACTCATAACCAAGACTGTAAATAACATTTTGAAGGAGCAAGAAAATAACTTTGGCTGTATTTCCATTTGAAGCTCAGATGTGACTTTTACTCAGACACCTTACCAGTTCTTTAAGCACTACCACTGGCATGGAACAACAACAACCACCTTGCATTCAAAGTTCCCCTGGTTTAAATCCATGCTCCTGTTGTAATGCTCTCGATCAAAGGTATTTACTCTAGACTGATATTATAAAATGACCGTGTAGTATAAATGGGTAAATCGCTGTCGCTAAATTAGCAGGTATATAGTGGACAAAGCTGTTCTGTAAATGCAGACTGAACACTACTGTCAATAACTAGTCAGTAACTGCTTAAGTATTTCACTGATATCTGCATATGCATAGATGCCCCACGAGTGTTATGGTGGGGACAACAGCAGGACTAAGTGTGACTTCAAAGCTGTTCTGAGGATTCCACAGGCACACCCTTACCTGGAGTGAAAGCCTTGTGGAACTGGTAAAGATCCTCCCCTCGCAACTCTTCAGCAATCTGCTTGATCTTCTGTCTCACACCATCCAGCTTCAAGTCTGACTCAGCCAACACCTCATCTGCCGATGGGACACTGGGACTGGTGAACGCAGAAAATAAGAAGACAGAGCAGGGGTTTTGGTGTTAAGGTTAGATAGAGCACTACAGATCTCCAACCTGGGCACAGTATGTCCTAGTGTTTGTCCTAGTACTCTGCATAGCAGTATTAAACACGTACAATGTTTAATAATCATGTAGGAAGAAACAGTGATGACACTGACACAAGATATAAAATAAATGGTTGTCTTCACAGACCTGGTTACCCTGTGGAGCAGGAAAATTATCCTCTTGCTCTCGATGGTGATGTCACGGCTTAGCTTGACCAGCCTCTCATACTTGTCATGCCTGGTGTCCAGTTCCAGTTGAAATGCTATACATAGAAGAGTGGTTGAGTTAGAACAAATGACACTTAGGTGCACTGATCTGGATTAATAATAAATTCCAACAATGTGTGACACACAGAGGAGGGCTTCTGAACTGGACCTGAATAGTACCCTAGCTTCTGATGTTATGAGGAGACATAAATCATACATTTCTGCAGACACATTTTCCAGATTATTTTTACATGTAGTTTTTTTTTGCCATTGTTTAAAAAAAACATTCCCTTACATGGCACAAAAATGATCTGTATTTACAAGTCATAGCAGTAGATAACAAAAGCAAACAGAATAGGAATGTAAGACCACTTTAGTCCAACTAATTTCCACAATGTGCATAAGTTGGGTCTTGTGTTCTTAACTATTTGTGGTTAGTCGCAAGATGACAAACAATGGCGAGGTTTATGGGATAACTTAGTCAACAATCAGCCATAAAAAGGGGTTCATACAAAATTGTATATTTTTACATTTGTTTACACAGCACTGTCTGGGTCAAAATGTGTTGGGATGAAAATGTAAAAAGTAACACATTTTATAATCACCAAACTGTTTTACCATTAAAATGTTCAGGTAAACCCCATTTTACACATTTAATTCATTCCTGAAACTGCTGCACAAAACAAAATTGCATATACAATCGAATTTACCTGCATTTAGTATGCAAGTATTGTTAGTGCTGTTGGACAGGTGAAAGCCACAAAAGTAATGCTCGTGCTGGCTGTAGCCCAGTAGAAAGGAGAGGTAATAAATTATATATCAACAAACTTTATTACCTTTCAACTCTTTGCATTTAGTACAATATTGTGTCTGGGAGTGCATGAACTGACTATCCATCAGAGTCTGAAAGGTATATTTTCAAAATAGTAACTAGCATTTTTAGAGTTTAATGAATTTATCTGTCAAAAAACCTCACTTAGTACCTGTGTGCCAAATTTCAAGTCTGTGGCTTGAAAAACCACACCAAGTCAATAAAAAGTCCTACAAAGTATTTCTATTTAGTATACTGCATGTCTAAAATTTTTACAGAACCTATCCAGTGAATAAACAGAAGGAAACCTGCATCATTAATCTTTTACTCATCATGCCTTAGTAGTAAAGACAACTGGATTTACAAATTGAATTGCAAACAGTCTTGACTGAGTTCATAAGCTGAGGAGCTGGTGTACATTTCAATGTCAGAACAGCCCACCTGGATTTTTTAGCAGCTGAAGAACACGTTCTCCTTTTGAAAAAGAATGCACTTACTTTTGAATGCTGCAGTTATCGGGGACAAGTTGATGTCATCGTCTCTGTCGCCAGCTTTCTGCATCTGCGCAGAGTCCTGCTTCCGTTTGCGGGAGCTTCCATCTGCTCAGGAAGCCAGGTTAAGGCAAAACACATGATGTTTAAAGCAAGCCTACAATACACAACATAACACATACACACAAGTACAATTTACACAACTGCATGCACCTCACAATGCATTAAAGCATCTTACTTGTCAACAACACACACCTCACATGTTATAACCTCCTCCTAACCTACACTGCACACCTTCATCTACAATAAACACATAATTTGTTTGCACAAAGACGCATGGCCAGTTTTAAACTGACTGCTTTCATGTACAATACCTATGTAATAATTACTTTTCACGATCATAAATTTTAATAAAAATGCCAAATCATATATGCTGTCATCTTATGATTAAATTTATTTACCATTTTTAATATTTAATAACATATATAGAAATGTTGAGCACTGCTTAAAGTTAGCCTCTTCATCCAAATACTGAAACTCACGTTAACCAAAAAAACGCATTTGTCACATAAACTTCATCACTAAACAGAGAAAATACTAAAGTGTAAGTTAGAAATCTGGCACATAAATATAAATCACACTACTGAAATCCACTGTGAAAAAATCTCATTTAAGTCGTTTTCAAAGGTTCCGCTAAGGATTCACCGACAGTTTTCAGACTTATGATTAGATAAGCTTAAATATAATATCATGGTAGACATTTTTACTTCTTAGGCTATACAAGGGGAAGTTATATCATCCTTTATCCCCTAAACACACACATAGAGACATTTGCCAACACTATGGCTCGGGTGCGCTTGACAAAAAGCTAAATACGTAATAACGAAGTATTTCAAACACAAGCTTATATTACCTTTAGTACTCATGACGCAAAAACACGTCGATTAATGCAACGCAGTATATTTTTATTGAGTTTATTTAATATCTGTCTCTGCCACAGACCGTCTTCAGGTTGCACGCGTTGAGGATACCGCCATGTTTCTCACCAGCGGTGTCCCAACTGATGCCTGATCTGTGATTTCGTTAAACTGTTTTTACACAAAACAAGTTCAAAGAACACTAAAATAAACAATAAATTTATTAACAAAACAGCAATACGTCTGCGTACATTGTTTTCTATGTTTTGCTACAGGCATTAATAAATAATCCTCTCGTAATCTTGGGCCTGCGTCTTACTTGCGTGTCAACTACAGTATGGGATTCTGGGAAATGTAGTTCGTGTAGCGCTCGGACGTTAACTATCGTAGGAAGCGTCCTGGAGAATCCGGGTTTCCGTTTTTGTTTTTATTTCATGCAAAATGCGGAAAAACTTAGTTCCTTCCACCATGAAACAAACACAAACTCCTGGAAGGTGGGCGGTACAAGAAAAGCTATACTAAGTGAACTACTAAAAACACAAAACAACAAGTTATTACGCCAATAGGTTTTATTTCGTATTAAACAGAATTTAAACAGCACCTACACTGATCAGCCGCAACATTAAAACCACTGACGGGTGAAGTGAATAACATCGATCATCTCGTTACAATGGCACCTGGCGACCTATTGAAGTTGATGCGTTCGAAGCAGGAAAAATGGGCAAGCGTAAGGATCTGAGCGGCTTGAAAAGGGTCAAATTGTGTTGGCTAGATGACTGGGTCACAGCATGTCCAAAATGGCAGGTTTGGTGTGGTATTCCCAGTATGCAGTGGTTAGTACCTACCAAAAGTGGTCCAAGGAAGGACAACTGGTGAATCAGTGACAGAGTCATGGGTGCCCATCTGGTCCGATCCCACAGAAGAGCTACTGTTGCACAAATTGCCAAAAACCTTAATGCTGGCAATAGTAGAAAGTTGTCAGAACACACAGTGCATCGCAGCTTGCTGTATGTGGGGCTGCGTCGCTGCAGACTGACTGGTCAGAGTGCCCGTGTTGATCCCTGTCCACCATCAAAAGCGTAATGCTCTGGGCAATCTGGGAAACCTTGGGTGCTGGCATTCATGTGGATGTTACTTTGACTCATACCACCTACCTAAACATTGTTGCAGACCACATATACCCCTTCATGGGAACAGTGTCCCCTCGTGGAAGGACCACTGCCATCTGCAAAAATTGTTCAGGAATGTTTTGAGGAACATGACAAAGAGTTCAAGGTATTGTCTTGGCCTCCAAATTTCCCAGATGTCAAACCGATCGACCATCTGTGGGATATGCTAGAAAAACAAGTCTGATCCATGGGACCACCTCACAACTTACAGGACTTAAAGGATCTGCTGCTAAAGTTTTGGTGCCAGATACCACTGGACACCTTTAGAGGTCTTGTGATGTCCATGCCTCAACGGGTCAGAGCTGTTTTGGTGGCATGAAGGGGACCTACACCATATTAGGCCGGTGGTTTTAATGTTATGGCTGATCAGTGTATAGTCTATGCAGCAAAGAATGATGGGGTGGTACCTGTCACCAGGGTGCTACAATACTGCAAATCTTGTAAATACTGTATTTATACAGTACTTCCTAGAGTTGGGTTCACTTGTCAAAGAGTCAAAAGAGTTTATTTGTCAAGCACATGGTTGTGTACCATGTGTTGAAATGTGCACCGATCTGAACCAGGATGACTGTGCGAACAATCTATAATGGAAAATGAAGCAAACACATATCCAAACACTAAGAAGAATAGAAACAGAAACAAGCAGTAAATAGATAAATAAGTAAGTAAATAAGTAAATAAATAAATAAATAAATAAATAGGCAAAATGGTACGGAACAGTTAAGGTGCCCTGGAAGGGCAGTGAGAGGGGGGGGGGGGGGGTTGGAGCGGAGTGGTCAGAGATTATGTGAGGGTAGTGATGTCATGTCCGGGTTCAGAAGTCTTATGGCCTGTGGGTAGAAGCTCCTCCTTAGCCTCTCCGTTCTGGCCATAATGCTTCTGTAGCGTTTGCCTGATTTCATCAAGATGAATAGATGGTATGACAATGCAGTCCAGCTTTAAAATCTTATGTCACACTTTCATTGTATTTATTCAGCTGGCTGAAGTATTTTTCCCAAAATGACTTTAAGTGACAAACCATGTATGCAAGAAAAATTTCAGGCAGAGGTTTAACAGCAGGAGGTCATTCCCCTGAGTTCAAAGGTGTGGTTTCTTAGCATTATGCCACATGGCGCCCTCATGTACTGTATGAGCTATGTTAACCAATAATTTTACTTAAAATTACATCTAGCAAAAACAGGGTGTAATTTGCACTCAATGATTCTGAAATTCTTTGGATTTCCGCAACCCCAACCGGGATTCAGTGGTTAGCGATAATGGATGGATGTATATATCTAAAAAAAAAAATTGTTTAAATATATCCATCCATCCACCCACCTTGAATTGAATTTTGAAAAATGAATTTAACTATATCCATCCATCCATCCATTATTGTCTAGATGAGAAATTTTACTGAACCCAGTGAGGCAGTGGAGGGATGAGGCAAAGCATCATTTGTGCCCCAGCGACAAGTCCCTGTGATCATGAAGAAGTCCAGAAGTGCCCAATCTCCCAAACAGTGTGGGGCAGGTCCAGCGTGCATCAAAATGGCTAGAACAAGAGCAGTGGCCAGGTTGGTCCACAAGGGTCTGCTTTTGTGAGGCAACCAGGCAAAAGGAGGTGCTAGTGGAAACCCAGATATCAAGGAGGACTAATCACCTCCCCCATGGGGGCAAGGTGGGGGATAGTGAGTGTCTGCTTCAGGTTGTTCTTTTGTTTCTGTGAAAGCTGGTCTGCCAGCTAAAGTGTGGGACTACCTTCAATCCCACTTTAGATGGTCCTATAAATGGAACAGGACATAGGGTTGCTTCACTGACTCCTCTGGGGACTGGTAGGCAGCAAGGATGCTGCCACTTTAGCTGGGAGCAGTGTAGCATCCCCTGCTACTGAAGAGTGCACCTAGCTTTAGGGATGGGATTACTTTAAATACTTCATCTTTGCATAGAAATTGTTGAGTAATGTGTTTAACCTTGAAGGGGATTGTATAGATAGATCATGGGGTGGGTCTCCCAGTTTCCCACTCTCCATGCTTGAGAGTGACTAGCTGTGTCAATGGACTGTAGGCCCTGCAAGAAGCAGTCCCTGCGCATCCATATTTTTATCCTAACACTGTAGTTTTCAAATAGTGGTACAAACTTATTTGACATGCAAGAATTTCAAACTAAATTAATAAGAGTAGACATTTTTAGAGGCTGTTTGAATTATAATTTACCAAGTAATTGACAGTGAACACATATTTCACTTACAGGACCATACTTTTATGTCCTTGTGTCTTTATGTAATTTGGTTCCTTAATATTTAAATATGAATACATTTTTAAAATGATATGATCATCACAATAAATATAGACAGACAATACACAGACACCGCACCTCCATGTTCATTCCAAACATGGTGTAATGGTCGGACGGTTACAATATATTACAGGTATGATCATGCAGAATTGTCAGATAAATTCCAGAAGTGTTCCAAAATTGTTTTGAATTCTTGTGTAAGTCGAATGTTAATTTTTCAAACGAGAGGAAATTAAACATCTCAGTCATCCATACAATTACAGAAGGACCTTCAGTTGTACACCAAAGCTTCAGAATACTTTTCTTTGCCGAATATGAAAGTGTGAACAGCCTACACTCCATGTCTTAGTCAGAAAAAAAAAAGTTTGGGTTGTGATTTATCAGTAAAATAGAAGGTGACAAGTCAAACTATATGTTTTTTTTATACATTATATTTTATGTCGTATCTCGTGCTGGTGGTTAGTAGGAAAAACACCCTGCGGTGGCAGCGACAGTACAGTGGTAGAGCAATAATACAATAATAATAGTACAGTGGTTAGTAATCCCAGTGATAATACAGCAACTTTGGTACAGCATGCATGCAGGGACCACCCCTTGGGGGACGGCCCCGCGCAGGCCCTGCCCACCGCATGCTGACGTCATTGGTTTGTCAGGAGGACGTGAGGAGCGGCAAAGGAGAGCAGCGCCATGCGACGGCCTCAGATGTGCGGCCGGCGGCGAGCGAGCGGGAGCGCACGTCCGTAAGAGCGAGTCTTCGGAGCAAGACGTGTGGGCAGGAGCTTGAGACCGCCGCGCTCGCCACACGTTCCTCCCTTCCCCTCCTACGGAGCACCTCGTCCGGCGTTTGTGATGCGACACTCGGCCGGTGAGGCTCGCGAAAGCCCGGCGCCCAGTTTCCCGACGACGCGGCGGCTTTAAAGGCGGCCCCGCCCACGCGGTCGCACCTCTCCCCGGGCCGGCCATGGAGGCGCCGGGCGCCCAGGTGGCAGACCTGGACCTGGAGCGGGAGCGGGAGCGGCAGTACTGCGAGCTGTGCGGGAAGATGGAGAACCTGCTGAAATGCGGCCGCTGCCGGAGCTCCTTCTACTGCAGCAAGGAGCACCAGCGCCAGGACTGGAAGAAGCACAAGCGCACCTGTCGCGAGGCCGACAAGGCGCGGCCCGGCGACGGCACGGGCGCCGCGGAGACTGGGGGCTGTGTCACGTGCGCGGGGGGCTCTGCGGACGGCGTCAACAATAACGGCGGCGGAGGCGCCAAGGCGAACGGGCGGACGCGGTCGTCGCCGCAGAAGCTCGCCGCCGACTACATCGCCCCGTGCATGAACAAGCACGGCATCTGCGTGCTCGACGGTTTCCTCGGGGACGAGCTTGGCCTGGCCATCCTGGGCGACGTGGAAGCGCTGCATCGCGGCGGGCGCTTCACCGACGGCCAGCTTGTGAGCCAGCGCAGTGGCGACTCCAAGGACATCCGAGGCGACAAGATCGCTTGGGTGGAGGGCAGCGAGGCCGGGTGCGAACGCATCAGCTTCCTCATGAGCCGCATGGACGAACTCGTGCGCCACTGCAACGGCCGCCTGGGTTCGTACAAGATCAACGGCCGCACCAAGGTGGGTCGCTTGGGTCAGTCGGGGCAGTCAGCACGCCCAGCGATGCCCCTTTGCCTTCCCATTGATCACTTGTCTATAGGGGACACCCCCGTCAAAAAATGGTAGGACATGTGGCGTGAGTGCGACACGAATAAATACAATGTAGAGTGGAATATTTTTCAAGCCAGTCCAATGGAACCGCACTTCTTTTGGCCTCATATTTATAGGTACTGCTCAGCTTGAAGTAATCAGGTTTGGTTTGTCTAATCCTACAGCCCCACCTTGGAATTGTCTGACAGGTGTTCCAGCTGTGTGTTTTGCTCTGTATGAGCAGACCTGTAGAGATGCATCTGATGTTTCTTTTACTGTGGCATAGTCACTCTGCAGGGTGCAGGTCAGGTCATGGCTTGTTCTCAGTGTGAAACTGTACGGTGTCTGCCTGCCTGGCCGCATTCCGAGTTAGCCAGTGAATACAGCAAGCAGGCATGTTTTGGGAACTGTGCCCTAAGAGTTATTCCGAAACCTGCCTTGAACCCCTGCCCATTTATTGCCATTTGAGGCAGGGGTGTGTGTGAACTTGCAGGATTTATCTTGCCAGTTTCTGTGCCATAAAATGATATGTGAGTCCTTTTTTGCTATGCGGTTATGGCACCCAGGACTTCACATATGGTTAAACACAAGAACTGCACGGAGCCTCTGATAATGCTGCCGCTCCTGTGTGGTGACACACGCTACACCGCCATGTAAAAGTCATTCTGTCACACTGTGGACACCCAGGGACAAAGGCATTGTTCACTGTCAAAGAGGACTTGAGGCCTGCTGGTTCAAGGGCCCAGCTGAGAGCAGTGAGCAGCCCAAGTGTATATGTGGGATTCGGGATTCAGGATTCAAGGATTCAAAGGTTTATTTGTCATGGGTGAACAACACAGCATAGCAGTGTTGTCCCCATGAAAAGTTTTGTTTCCGGGCATCCTCAGTAGTGCAAATATGGACATAAATATGTAAAATATAAATGCGTAAGGTACAGGATAGTCGGGAGAGGAAAACAAATAAATAACAATAAATAAGAGAGTAAACAAATGGTTAATAAATAGGAATAGGTATGTGGGGAAAAAAGATATACATCGGGGATTGGCGGAGGGGGCGGGGAGAGAAGACACAGCAGTCAAACCAACACCACACAGCAACCAAACCTACAACCACAGACTAAACCTACAACAACAAAAAGTACCAGAAAAATGGTGAAACAGATGGGTTTCCACAATGGGTGGGACAGGCATACATACAGGCAGACAGACAGACAGACCCCGATCGACTGTTCCACTGCCCAGGGAGGGGTCAGTGGTTTAGCAGTCTTACGGTGTGGGGGGGGGAAACTGTTCCGGAACCTTTTTGTCCTTGTCCGAACGCTTCTAAAGTGTCTTCCGGATGGGAGCAAGGAGAATAGTTTGTGGCTGGGGTGACTGCTGTCCCTCTGGATGTTAAGTGCCTTCTTCTTGCAGCACTGGGTGTGGAGGTCCTGCATGGTTGGCAGATCAGTCCTGGTGATGGTCTGTGCTGTCTTGACCACTCTTTGCAGAGCTTTACGGTCTGACGCACTGCAGCTGCCATACCAGGCCGTGAAACAGCCAGTCAGGATACTTTCGATCGTAGATCTGTAGAAGTTGACAAGTATCCTGTTGTCCATGCCGAACCTCCTCAGCCGACGGAGGAAGAAGAGGCGCTGTGTTGCCGTCTTGATGACGACGCTGGTGTGCTGTGACCAGGACAGGTCCTCAGTGATGTTAACTCCGAGGAACCTGAAGCTGTTCACTCTCTCCACTGGGGCGCCGGCTAAAGAGATGGGTTCCAGCTGGCCATTCCCCTGCTGTCTCCTGAAGTCCACGATCAGCTCCTGTGTGTATTCCTTTAGTTCTGCATCTTTGTCCTACTGAGTTTCTCTTTGATTCTGCTAGTTTTATCGTGCCCCTACGGTGGATGACTGCAGCATGTTCAATACTGTCACACATTCAGGTGCTAAATGTGATGGGTACAAAAGGATAGGCAATCTAGTTAGACTTTCTGCGTGACATTCATGTTGTACAAGGTTATATTTATTTGAGGGGGCACTAACAGTGGTTTTTATTGAGGGCCCCGTCGGTATTTTGCCTAAATGGCTGATGAAGTGTATAGCATATACACAGTGAAAGATTGCCTGTGGTGTGTATGTGTGTACTTACTGTACATGGATTGATTCCCTGAGCCATACAACTCTTTCTCCTGTGGATATAAACCTCACACCCTGAGAAACCCTGTTTGTTTCTTCAAAACAGAAAATGCTAAGTGGTCTGGGATGCCAGGCCATAGTCTCAGCTTTCATTTATTAAACCAAACATTTCATATTACTGACCAGTTTGTCTGTGCACTTAATTCATTTCACTCCATCTTTATTGTTACTATTAGGTTAGGGTTACAAGCATAACAAAATTTAATTTCATTAGTTAATGCATCTCCTGGGTTGTGCTGCCATATGCAAGTACAGAATATATAGTATTGCAGTAAGCAGAATATGAATTGGTGTACACGGGATAGAATATAACTATTAATCGCTGCAGGAAAGTTATGGTACAGCAGGCAGTTTAACTCAGGATACCTAACAGAAAATGTATAACAAGTTGAAAAACAACCAACGCATAAGGTGAAAACTGCCAATTACAGTAAGTTTAACAACTCCTGGACTATATCATTTTGGAAGTAGAAAGAAATAATTTTTTTCAAAGACATAAATCAAATAAACAAGTTAAAAGAAACTGTGCAGAAATCACACATCCAGCTGTTCAGGTGCTGTACCACCAACCAGCTAATTTCAGTAAAGCTCTGCTGTTATCTTAGTGGGATTTGTGTTTGGATGTCCTGGCACCCCCCCCCCCCCAGTGCACCTGGTGTGAACTCAATTTGCATGTTAAGATAGCTTTGGGTTTTTTTATTAATATGCAAGAGATCCACTCAAAGCAACTTTTAGTAGAGCAGGAAATAAGGGGGGGGGGGGTTTATCTTGGATGGTGAAGAGACAGTGGGGGTGACCTCCCCACTTCTGCCGCTGTTAATATTTTTTTTCCCCGACAGCTTATTTTCTTCTTTCTCTCTACCTGTGTACTCACGCATTTGTCAAGGTTCTGGCCCAAAGGACGCAGAGTGTCATTGACATTAGGTTGCAGTATTTACAAATGGCGCCATTAGCAGATAGGGGGTACAGTAGATGTGGGGGAGAGGGCTGGTAATGTTGAAAACATGAGCAACATTACATAGGGCAACAGAATTTGGGCTGGAGATGGCAGCCACTGGTGAAATCTGATATTATGCGGGTCGTCTAGGAGCAGAAATGGGTGCCGTCTGTGGGGGATCCGGCGATGTTGACCTCCTCTTGATGAAACAAAAAAAAATCTTCAGCATAAAATATTCTAAAAATGTGTTGTTTACATTGACAGCAAACATACTGCCTCTTGTTCTACTTTCTAGAAGAAAACACAACAGTATCTTAATATTAAATGATTTGATTTCACTTTATGTAATACAGGTAACTGGTGTGGGATTATTGTTCTTAAATCCCCTCATGTTTTGAGTGTAGGTTTTTTGGGCAGTATGTGGCAGGGAGGTAGTTAGAGCTACAGCCTTGCACTCATTGACCTGGGTTTGAATCCCAACTCCTGCTGTAGTACGCTTGATCAAGGTACTTGCCCTGAATTATTGGCCATAAATATTTCCCAGCTATATGAATGAGTAAATCAGTGCAAGTAGCTTAAAACTTGTTTGTTGCAAGTTGTTTTCTAGAACAGTGTAGAATAAATGAATAAATAGATAATTTATAATTTGTGGGTGCGATTGGTATGGCGTGATGTCAGCATATGAGTGTTGCACAGGCCTCACAGTTACCATGGCTGCGAAATTTACTGTTGACCTGCATTGTTCTCCTGGTAAAACCACATGCATGTTAAAATATGTGAAACGTGTGAAAAAGCGAATGTAACTCCAAAACACAGTTTGGAGGAGATGGCACACGGGTGCCACTGTAGAAGAAATTCCTTTTTTTAATAAAAGAACCTTCATTTTACAATGTAATTCTTGGCTGTATGGATCAGATGGTGTTTTTACATGCAAACATAAGCTCACACTTAACATTCAGTGGCTGCACATTAAATATTGGTTGTTCTCCCATGTAACGGTAGGAAAGCCCTGGTCACTCCATAGGAGATAACTTCTTGTATGACCACATAGGGTGCTGAGAATGAGGAGGGCAGTTAAGTGACACAAGGTCGGCAGATATGAATATAATGGAATATAACAAAGCATAGAGAGTCTAATTTTTTAATGTATACTCTTAATTTTTGTTTTATACAAGCCAGTTTTCACAGTGTTTAAATTATACCTTTTCCACACACAACTGAAAAAGTTAAGGTCCCAGTACTGCACACTGGTCTCTTAACCTAAAAACTGGTTTATTGATTTCATTCCTTATGAACGTGCAAAGTTTTCAGCTTTCTGTCTACCCAATGAAAATGTTAACAATACGGATGTCGCATGATTTATTTAAAGGTCTTTAAGTTGATTTATTTAGAAGTTCTTCAAAGATGTTGGATAAACTGTAACATGTTGAAATGTACTTTTACATTTGTATTAACTTGGAATTACATCAAATGCAAAATGGCATATGTTGTCTTTGCAAACTCCTATTTGATGTTGATTGTTGACTGAGTGACCCCACCAACATGCTACTGATCGCCAACACTCAGGAATACCAGACACAAGGTGTAAATACTGTGGAAGGGAGTTGAATTAAGGTGGTTCCACACTCTGTTGTGGTGCATTTTCCTGCCAGCTAATGGCTGGATACAGAAGCGCAGGTTGCTTTTGCTTCATGACAGACAGAATAGGGCTGTGTGACACTCACTGCTTTGAGTTGTCAGAGATCCAGGTGTTGTCCATACACACCTTAGGGTTCTGTTCCGGTAAACATTGTTATCGCTAGCTTTAGATTGCATGTTTGTGTGCGCGTTTCCTTGAATCGTCTCAAAATTCTTGGTACCATCCCAGAATTATCGGGTGGGAAGGGCTGAGCCTTGTTTAAGTATTAGTTACCTCATTGTTATTTTCATGGAATCAGATGTTTTCCTGTTTAACAAAGTGACTATATTAAGTTGTATTTTGTTAATGGCTTTATCTAGGGTGGTTTACAGTGCTAGACATAATCCAGTAAATTCTCTAATAGTTCAGCCATCATATAAAATGCAAATATTGATGGATCACAGATTTATTCATCCCAAAGGAAATTGCAGGAAGTTGCTGCTCGCATGGGATGTATCAAAATAGTGCCAGAACACACTAGACTCACAATTGAAGAAATAAGATATGAAAATACTGTATATAAGAATGCATAAAAGTAACAGTATAGATAATTCAGTAACACTCTGGATATAGGGACCTGGAGACCTATTATTGAGTCACAGGGTTCCTATTTTTATTGGTGCGTCAGTTAGCGCTTCCACCTTTTACTGGAAGGACTTGTGTTTGAACACCACCTCCTGTTGATCCATTGATCAAATTGACCACCACTGATCAAATTACTCAACCTGAATTGATGCAGTTAAAATTACTCTGCTGTATAAATGTTTAGATACACTATGTGTCACTAGAGGGGGGGCATCAGCTGAATAAATAAATCTGTTTACAAAATAAATGTTGCTTTACAACTTTGGCGTGGAAATTCACGCTGGCCGTTTGCAGAATGATCTATGGATTAGAGCAAAACAAAAGCTAAGCTTCTTGTCCAGTGTGAATGGTGACTGTGAAGACACGATCGCTAATTTTTTCCATGGAGCCGCACACAAGGCAGCCTTTAAGCCTGCCGACGGTCCGCTTGACCTTGACCACGAGCGGCTCTGGGTCAGCGCTCATATGTGGCTCTGTTGTTTAATGAGCAGCAGCCATTAGTCAATGGCAGCAGCAGTCTCTAATGAACACTGCTGTTTGCAGGGTCCTCATGGCACAAAGGCCCATTTGGTACCTTTGCCGCTGCCGGAGGTTCCCACATGTCTGACTCCTCCTGCATTTTTCATACGGTCTATGACATCACAGCATAGCACCTGGCCATGTGCCATGGTGGGGTTCCTCTAACCAAGGTGCAACACGTTGGGTTTGAAAAAGTCCCATAAACGGTTGGACCATATGCGGATGTGAGGCGTGCGGTTGCCGGGGTCCATCAATTTGTTTTGAAGAGAGGCGGTTCCTGGTCTGAGGCATTGTTTTTGCCCCTGTCCTGTGCAGATCCCATTGTCGTGGGGTGTGTGAGCCGTTGGGTGTGTCTTGGCACGGGGCCAGCACTCCATACACAATGGAAGGTGGGCCTATAGAGGCATCTCATTTCCATAAGGGCTCAGGATTGTGTCTGTCTTTTGTTAATGAATTACTTTTACATTTAGATTTATTCATTTAGCTGAAAGCTTAAAGCTATTTAAGCCACTCATACTGATTTACCCTGCAGTGGGAGGCTGGATTTGAACCCATGACCCCTGCCATGGAGTAGCAGCTTTAACCACTGCACCACCTGCTGCCCCCAATTTATTACATTAACTTCATTACATAATTAATAAGGGGAAATACTGTATGTGTTCAAACTAGAATCATGAAGATACCTTACCTGCTGTTGCAGTGTTGCTGCACATCTCATAATTTCATTTTTTTGTAGAATTATATGTCAGAATGTCGCCTTGTACAGCTCTCGGCGGAGCAATGTGGCTGCCCTGTGTCCACAACAGGAAGTTGTGGGGACCCAACCCCACAACAGGGGAAACCACAGAGACGCTTGTTTTTCCAGCTGCAGGTGCCTCCCCCCACCCCAAGCGGCCCCCCTCGTCTCCCTATGTCTGCTAGGCAGTCTCTTGGGTCTGTTAGTGGGGACAGGTGTGTAGGGTCACCTCACTTGGACAGATGACTGGAGAAATGCTATATTGAAGTCATACTCCCATATTGTTTCCCCCATTTACAGGTTTGGTGGAGACCTGGTTACATGTGGTTGTTCTAAATGCAAATACATCTAAACCATGCTGGGGTCTTGTCCCCCAAACACTTCCAAATTAAGATGTTGTATTTGATAAATAGAACAATGCAAAATTTCACAATGGCTGCAAATATGTGCATATCCATAATTTTCTTTACACATTGCATGCTTTTATAATTGTACAAATACGATGCTCTTATTCTAAACAGGGTCAGTTTGTAGTGCTGGGTAGTGCCCTGCATTATGTACTGTATGGATTTGGTTTGATGCCCCTTTAAGACAGTTTTCTTAAAGGACAGCCTGTTCAAAATACGGTTCATGTTGCTTTTTTCCAACTACTGTATACAGTGTAGTCTCAAGACAGAACATCTTTTGGGCAGTTGACCAAGCGTCACCCTAAAATATTAGTGTCATTTGAAATCATCAAGTGTCCATTCAAACTCAGTGTTATAGCTTCTATATTTTGGGGGGGTGCATTTAAAAATATATATTGTCCTCTGGAATGGACAAAGTGAATGGTGTGTATGTTTGAAAATACATTTTCATGCTTCATAGGGACCACATTCTGCAGCTAACTATTTAAAATTAGCTCAGAATGAGATGGGTTTGGGGAGTCTGCTCTGTGGAGGGGCAGGACGTGTGGCTGGTTTAAGGCCATGTTCTGGATTGTCAGGTGTTGGCAGTTTGAGATTCACAGGCCTTGTTGGAATGTCAACAAACACCCCACTGAGCAGGCGGGCTTCATACCTGAGTTGCTGCAAATACAAGACAATAAACAGGCTTTGTCGGGAAGGACCCCTGGCTCTCACTGCCAATTGACGGTCTCAGTTTGAGTGAGGAAGCAGCCGGCCACCGTCACCCTTTGGTTATAAATACCTCACAGGAGGGTGGGGGTTTGTCTGTCCTATGGTCCACAGAGCCTGTAGACGTCTGATGGCTCACTGTGAGATCCAGAATCCAGGGCCCAGGAATGCAAGGTCAGCGGTTACTTTATATTGGAGAAGTTCGTGTTAGAGATTGGCGCAATTTGGGAAACGTTATAGTTTGATGGGTTTCCACTTGCTTCAGGCACTGTTTGACCAGTTTGTGTGTGTGTGCGCATGTGTGTCCTGCATTTAATATTTGGCTAGTTGTATCCTGTGAAACCTACCTTACATGAACTTCCTGCCATCATGACAGCAAGCGTCATATTTCATTTGTAAATATTGCTGGGAAAAAGCTCCCAGTTGAAATCTCAGCTCTTCTGAATTATTTACATTTATTGATGCACAACTAACATTTTTCTCCAAAGCTTCTTACTTTTACAATTATGTGATGGTTTACATTCCTAAAAACTGTACTTAAACCACAAACAGAAAACTTAAAAAATTATAAAATTCATTCCATCTCCTCTTCCCAGAAAAATCTAACCAATGTCCAAAAATTCCATTTAAACGTTGTAAAACTAACTATACTAACTACTATAACAAACCATTATTACTTACTCGTTCTTTGTCTCGCTTCTTTTTTTTTTTTTTGTACATGGTTAGGCTAAAAACTATATGGGAAGCGCAGAAGAGGCATTCTGTCAAGAATGTAAAGAGGAGTACATAACCTTGGATATGACCATTTAGCCATTTACACAACTGCTGCATTTTTACTTTATTAGTTAGGGGTAAGTGATCAAGGGTACAATTGCTGGGGGATTCAAACCTGCCACCTCCAAGTTGAAAGCAGGAACTCTAACCATTTTGCTATCTGCTGCTTTATCATTGCCACATCAGTATTTCAGTGTTTTCTGTAATTGACAGACTGTAGATGTTGACAGCATGTACTTATACATTTCAACAGTGTATGTCAAGCACGTAATAGAGGACTGTTTTAGGGGAAATGTTCACACTAAAATGGTATAAAATGTTAATTTTATAGCAATTTTTGAAAGGTGCTATAGGAAGGGAACTGTTCTCATGCTGTGGGGAAGTTGGTGTGTCTGTCTGCATGTGTGCACATATCCTACTACACTACATTTTTTATTTAAGGGACAGCAAGCAATGCAGCGGGTAGATATGTTATTTTGCATTTGAGGGATCTGCTTTCAGTTTCCATTTTCTACCACAGCATCCTTGGTCAAGGTACTTAGTTTTAATTCATACAGTAAATTTTAGCATGCTGTATAAATGGGTCAACTAATGTAAATAGCTTATAGTGTAAATCAAACTTTGTGAGCTGCTTTGGAAAAAATACAAGCAAAATCAATAAATAATATTAGTCTACTGACATGCATTCAAAGCCATCTATGTCCACTCCTTCTCCACTCTGTGCCCTGGGGGGGTGTTCCTGGGCATCCAAGGCTGTTTATACGCACGGCCGGAGATACACTGGCACCAGTTCAGACGTGTGGACTCGTGCTGCCATTTCCACCCTCTGCTGCTGACCGTGCTTGTCTGTTCTTGATCTGACACCAGTGGAATGCCACCCAGCGCGATGCTCCCGTGTCCGCAAGCCTTTGTTTTAAATGGTTGCTGTTTACTGACAGCTGTTAATAAGCTGTGTTTTGAGATTATTGGAAAAAATCTGTTTTTTGTTTCTACGCCTTGACCCTGTCGTTGTAGATAGCGTCCCCCTGGTGGGGTGGGGGCGTTAACCCCAAAGGGCTGTGCGTGACACGATTAAGGCCAGACCGTCCTGAAGAAAACAACAAAGGAGCCTGGGCGTTCGGCCACATAGCGAGAGAGTGCGAGCAGCCCTCCAAATATAGATAGCAATTTTTCCCCCTCTTCAGTCCAGGGGTTTCTTTTAAAGGGAGGGGGTCAGGAAGCGGCTGACGGGGGAGTTATTTGAGGAAATGGGAATCATCTCCTTTCAGTTTAGTCATCTGGATTTAACAGCCGGTGCCCCCTCCACATTCTCCCCCTGTTGTGTTTGAAACTGTTCAGAAGTGAACGCCCTCTGGAGCAGTGGCTGGTGTCATCATGCTTCCCGTTTGGCTCCGCCTCCCGCAGAAGGTGAACATGGGTAGGGAGCTCAGGGGGGTCTTTAGTGATCCCACGTGTATGGCATCCTACACATGCGCACACAGAGGTTGACAGCATTGACTAATGTGCTCACTCATCCCTCCAGGGTATTTCTGCTGAGCTGGGCTGGCCCAGGGCTCCCTCACGCGCCGCACGTAGCCGGGTCATTAAAACACTGCCGGCCTGGCTGCTTGCCAGCAGCAGAGGGGAGGGGCATGCATCAGTTCTGACTGCCCCCGACCCGCTATACTGGCAGATAAGGAAGGGAATCCCTTGGGACCCCCAGCAGCACTTCCTCCAGGTACCCATCTGGACCCTGCTGGCCTGGTAGATTTGAAAGTGGGTTCTAAACAAAAGCAGTCACTGGTGTCAAGCAGACAGCGGTAAACAAGCCCTCCCTATCTGGTAATGGATGTTCTGCATTTTAGTTTTATAGTCAACGCAGTGTGAGATTTGTCATTAGTTGTCTGTTCTGTGGTTCCCATGCTAGTTTGGGAAGTTTTTATTTTTATCATCTGTTGAGCCTTTCAATTGATTTTGATCAGCCTACAAGCCGGTGGGAAGTTACGATGCGTGTGCTCTGCCGAACATTTGGAAGTATACACACCTGCCCCTCCTGCTCCCAAGCTCCCGTCTGCTAATGCTGTAGAAGGTTTCCTTGAACTGAAATATCACCAAGAGACTAAAAAGCAAACACGACAACACACTGCGATCCACCCCCACCCTTGCAGCCTCCACGATCAGGGCTGATCTTCATATCTGAGTCCTGCCGGGCTGTTCCAGCTTCTCAGTCTGCACATACAGTTCCCCATGGCACTCCTGAATTTCTACACCATTCCTCCTTTCATGTTCACCCTATGTTCATATGCGATTCCTCCAGGTGTTCTGGTTTCCAAAGTCCAAAGGCATGTTTCTCGTGAATTGGTGACTCTTAAATTCGCCTTTGTATGTGTGATTGCTCTGTTTGGGACTGGACGCACCCTGTTTCATACTTCACACTTTCAGAAATAGACTCTGGATCACTGAGACCCAGTCTTGGAGAAGTGGTTATTGATGAATGGTATGTAGAATGTTTCTCCCAGGTAACAATTCTGACTTTTATTTGTGTTTTGTATGAATAACAGATATGGAATAGCCCAGTATTCATCTAGGATGATGATGCAAATTTGCGGCAGCACATTTTGCAGCCATGGAGGTTACTGCACCCTCCCAGCACCCCTTTGAAAGGGTCTGCCCTGTTGGGTGCATGCGAGCGACCGTTGGAAGAATGGGCTGATAACCACATCCTGCTCTGTATCCCTGTTTGTCTTTCCCAGGCCTGGAAGAGGGGGTGTACAGATGGTTGCATGATTGGTTTCTCAGGTCACCAGTGCCTGCAGCTCAGGTGAACCAAAGCCTCCATGCAGACAGATGCAACTTGTAAGATCAGCATATTTAAAATATGTGAAAGATGATCTGTAACACTACAGTGGATTTTACACAGGACCCATAAACATGCCAAGAGGTTATCGCAGGGCTATGTGACCTTTGTTCATCAAAGGCATGGCTTGGTCTTGGGAAGCGCTGGGGACACTGCCACCAAAACAGGGGCTTTTGTGCTATTGTTCAGTTTGTAGGGTCAGAGTGCAAAATGAGGGGGGGTAGGGGTTATACCAAACTCTCCCATAAACAATCTCTCTCACACACACACACACACACACACACACACACACACACACACACACACACAGGGCCTATCATGGCCCTATCAGTAACTCCAAGGTCTACCTGAGGTTGTCCCACTTCCAAACTGATGGACTTGTTTACGTTTTGATCTTGAAAATTTGGGCTACTTGCTCACCATCTCAGGAGTTACTTGTACATCTGTCATATATATATATATATATATATATATCCCCCCCAAGTTTCAGTAGAAAATTCTTACGTAAGACTTTGTCCACACTTCTGTCGTTCAGTTCAAGAGCATTTGCCACTGCGGTGTAACTGAAATGCATTAAACACTCTTTTATTGGCAACCTGTCATGTATCCAGCTTTCTTGCACAAATTCCCAGAACTCCATTCCTGTGGTCAGAGATGGCTTGCGCCCTTACTATATTCACCTGCAGTATATAGAATGGTACCACCATATTCACCAATGTAGCACAGTCCTAAAAAGATGGCACCACATATATGAGGCAAGTTCAGAAAAATTGTTTGTTTATTTATTGGCTGGCTTTTTTTTTTTTTTTTTTTTTTTAGAGGGGGTCGGAGTGTGTCATGTTGAGCAGAACAGCATATAAACTGAAAAAAGGTGTAGAAAATCAAATCACATTGTAGTGAAACTATATCAAGTGTGTGCATTTATTTTCTGTCTCTTTTGCAAAGGTGACAGAAAACATATTTCTAAAATGTTGGAAGTGCACTTTGTGTTGTCATGTCTCAGATTTTCTAGCATTACATTTCTGTGCAAAGAATGTTATTTAAAACTGATTGTATGGTGAGCAACATTTTTCACTCAGCTCAGTGATCCTGTAAATTATATGAAGTATTAAGGAGCCTCTACTGTATTTTTTCTACTGCAAATAACATGTTTTTGCAATTTATGATGCTATTACTTTATGACTGATTTTCTGTACCCAGAAACCGTTAGAATGTTTCAGCATTCCGGTTTGTGTTTCAGGCAATGGTGGCTTGTTACCCTGGCAATGGGACCGGATATGTACGTCATGTGGACAACCCCAATGGCGATGGGAGATGTGTCACCTGTATATATTACCTTAATAAAAACTGGGATGCCAAGGTGAGTTGACTTCTGAAAGGTCCTGAATGTCTTTCACAGGCCTATAGTTTCTCACAATAAGAGCGGTCTCACTGACACCACTCTGCTGAGCCTAGGTTTTTTTTTTCTATCTTCCTCTTTTTGGTCAGTGTAGCTGTACATATCTAGCAGTAATTGCATTGGAGTTCATCACTACATCACATTTGCTATGAATCCTCAGAGATGACCATAACTCCATGAAGCATGGAATGTACTGGTTTGTCCACTTGTTGGTCTGTGGAGAGGCGAGTTCATCATGATCTTTCAAGACCAACTGAGGGGGAAAAAAGGTTAAAGAAGCTCAGAAAAACCTGTCAATAAGTTATACCTGGGCTGCACCCCAGAGCAGGATGCAGCTAAGCAGCAACCAGAAGCCATCATCTTTAGATAAATGGCCTGTCATTCCTGTTTGAAGATGTGGTGATCAAAGTTCATTTCAGGGAGACCTTCCACTGAAGAAAGAGTCCTAACTAATCACCCTCTTCCACCGCTCATCCCCCAGTAGGCTGGGAAATGTAGATAAGAGGATGGAAGAAGGAAAACAAGTGATGATTAGTATGAAATCATGTTGACATGACAGTGACAAAGTGAGATTAGATGTGTGAAGATGTCACAATGTTCTGATGCCATCTAGCAGTCAGATCATAGAGGGACACTTCACTTGCACCAGTGGATCAGTTGAAGAAAGGAGATATTGAATCAGTCTTCTTTGGAATGTACTGGGAGCATCTCCTGCATGTCCAAGTTCCAAGATGCAATGCACACTGAGGGTCATGGGAAACGTAGTCTTCCACGGCCTTTGGAAAGCATTCCTCATCTGCTGCTTCGTACTTTCCCACGTCTCAGGGTAGAGAATGCCTTGGTTATGATAAGAGCCATATGGTTCAGAGAAGGTTCAAAGAAGGTCACTGTAGACTCTGTCACGTGGGTGCTGTAGCGCTGTCCAATAAGTTAGAGAATGCAGCAGCATTCCAGAACCACCTCAACGTCTTCTTTTGATGTTGACGTATACCACAGTACTGGGGGATCCTCTTTTGTAACTCATGTCCGCTGTTCACAGCCAAGTTCCTGTCCTTCTCGGGGCAAAGAAATGTGTTCCTGCTTTGGTTCTGTAAGCCTGACCTACTGGGACATTGTTTTCTTCAATAATACAGCTTTTTATGTTTATAGTTTTGCACCATAAAGGCAGGTACAGAGCTTCAGAGTTTTATTTTTATTTTTTCTATTTTTTTCTTCTTGTTTGTGCCTATACACTTCTATTGGGACCACAATTCTTTTCATAATGCTGTTTCTTTGTACCTCCAAAGTCCCTTTAATAATAACATCAGATTGTGGCCACATCCATCCATTCATCAATTTTCCTTACTAGCTTTATCCCAGTTAGTCACAAAAGTCTGAAGCCTATCCTGTAATCACTGGGCACTTGGGAAGTTACACCCTGAATAGGATACCAGACCATGGCAAGGGTTGGACATTTTCTTCATAATACAGGCAGCCAACAAAAGCTTAATAATCCTGAGGTCTCAATTTATTTTCCAGTTAGGAAAATAAATAGGTCTATAAAAAATATTTTTTTGTAGGTATAATACATTTTAACTACTGTAAAATGATTGAACATTAGTTGCTTCCACAGACTCCTTCAGTGCTTTTTGTCTGACCGGTTCACCGCATAAACAAGTGCAACGTTTCATGCACTTTATTGATCACAGGCACTCCAGGCACTAAGCTATAAACACTAGGAATGAGTTAATGTGCTTCCACATGCCTATCCTGTCTGGGTGCTTCTTAGTGCCTTACGTTGGCTTGGTAGGTAAAAGCAGGTCATGTTCACTGTACTGCAGAAAATGCTGTCACCAGTTTTTCCACGCTGTTGCCTGTTTTGGTGGTAAAATGTGGTTGCCTGGTTACTTGAGCTCTACACAGCACGTTTTCAAAGATTCACATCATCATTTTTGTCTGAGGGAATTGAGATGGTTTAACATCGGTTTTCTACCAAATGACATATTTTAAAAGTTCCTAATGCTGCCTCTTTTTTAAAGAACCTGATCACTCCCTACACCCTAGGAAGGGCACTGCAGTTCTCCACCTCATGCTGCTTGTGCATTCCGCTCAGTCTGTCCAATATTGTAAGCTTGTTAGTTCCTGAAGTGGTGCAATTGAACTCCTTCTGTCCCTCAGAGCTGCTGAATCCCTCCTAGCATTAAAAAGGGTATAAAAAGATCTCTTTTGTCTCCTAACTGCTACATAAACATCTTGAGCACCATCTGCTATGTCTATCGTATGTATTTACTTTTTGACTGTCACTTCTGTAGGCAGCTACTTGAGGGATGCTTTCTTTGATCACCATGTGTTTCAAGCATGTTGTACTTCACTTTAGATAAAGGTCTACTGTGGGTGCTAAAGGAATAAATAAATGATTTGCAGAACACATCTGGAGATCTCCATTTTAGCTTTGTGCTGGTGTAGGATATCCTCCAGGCTGTGCTGTGTACATTTCTGCATGATAACCTGCATATGGACAGCACCCATTGCATCAGCTTTGGGAAATGTTCACCCTTGGAAAAAATCCACTGAGAATAGCTTTATTTTGAGTTGTTTTCTTGCTGCTCCCATTTTTGATAAGTCAGCCTTTTCTCATTTTTAAAGGTTTCTTTTTTTCTTTTCTGAACTGCTTCCACCCCACCACATAACACAACCTTCATCCAGGCCTTGAAAGAGGAAGTGGAGGCAGCTCAACTTTTTTCATCCCAGAAAGGGTGGTGACCTGAAATCTGTTTTTTTATTTTTACTTTGCATATTATTTTTGCTGTTTAATCCATGTTGTATGCTCTGCTTGTTTTGACACAAGTCAGGCTGACCATTGTGGCTATTTTGGGTTGTCGTGTTGTGATTGGGTTGCAGCTCCACGGTGGTCCACACTGAGGCCGATTTCCCAGCACCCACTCACCAGGTGGGTTGTTATGGATTCCTGGGGAAAAATGAGGTGACTGGAAGGAGGTTTGAGTTGTATGAATTGTCTTGTTGCTGCAGCAGGGTACTTACATGGCTCATCTGTTAGGGCAATATGCTCTTGGTGAACATGCACACCAGGGAGAGCTGGTGGCCTTTTATTTTCCCCTGTCTTTCCCAATTTGTATTCCTCATTTTGTGCCCCCCATTTCCTGGACCATGCACCTGGTGCCCCATGGGAGGCCAAACCTGCGTGAGAGCAGCATGTTTGCCCCTTGGCCCCAGACCCCTACAGTCTGCTTTTTCACTCTGGTCTCTGTCACGTGACCTGAGAGTTCCTCTTTGTAACGCAGCTCATCCTCCAGCAGGAAGCACCACTTCCCACCCTGGATTTTCTTTGTAATTGGAGGGCGGTGGGATTTGAGGGAATTACGGATTTTTGTAGCTCTCATCATAGGAATGATGTGGACAGAAAGTACAGGATATGGCCTGGTCCCATCTGTCAGGGCTATCAGCAGTGGTGATCTCACTGAACATAACACCAGTCTCTTACTACAATATGTGTGTTTATCACTATGAGAAATCACTGGCATGGTGTTATATAGTGGGGGCAAAGGCTAGTATGGACTTCCTATTTATTCAAAGGATGTCCAATCACAGTAGCCAGTGTAGCAGAGGGGTGGTTGGGGGCACCGTATCTGTTTCAATAGCTCAGTCACTTCCTGAACATGATTTGTGTGCAACGCTTGTCCTCCAAATACAAACAAAACTGTGTGAATCTCGATATATACTTTTTTTTCTCCTTAGGAACATGGAGGTATCCTTCGCATCTTCCCAGAGGGCAAAGCACAGTTTGCCGACATTGAACCCAAGTTCGATAGGTTGCTATTCTTCTGGTCGGACCGACGGAACCCCCACGAAGTGCAGCCAGCGTACGCCACCAGGTGTGCTTTAGGCAAGGCGGTCGGTTGGAGTATATTCTGTAGAACTCTTTTGCAGTCATTGAACCCCAGCATGATTTTCTTTGCCCTGCATTGGCGGTTTGTTGCCTGTAGGGGTTTTACTACATAATGATATCTTGGACTAAAACTAACCTACTCTCCTCTCTATACAGGTACGCCATAACAGTGTGGTATTTTGATGCTGAGGAGCGAGCGCGAGCTAAAGAGAAATACCTAACAGGTACATAACATCACACCTGTTGGATGCTTAATGAAGACTGGAAAGTGTGCAGGGAGGCGGTAGCAGTTTCATGAGGCAGGATACGGACAGAAAAAGTGTTTGTGTTACTGTTTAGTTGAACACCACACTTACCTAATAGTGACATCGCATAAGCTTATCGAAACGGTGCCACGGCGAATCCATGCCATAATCAAAGCTAAAGGCGGTCCAACCAAATGTTAGAGTGTATGACTTTTTCTTGGCCCGGGCGGTGCGTGTCACACATTTGCATTTACTGTCTCAAGGTTTTGAGACAGTTGAACATCATTATAGCATAATTATTAAGTTTTTTCCACACCTTTTTACTGTCATCAGAGTTTCGGAGATCTTCTTGCGTATTTTTATAGACTTGTACTTTTCAGTTACAAAGATGAAGAAACAACTATTTATTTGATTAGAGGAGAGTCAGAATCTAGTTTATTTGACCGAGTATCCATACACATACAGGGAATTTGTCTTCGGTTCCCAGTGGCTCATAGTGTACAGTAGACAAACACCACACAAACACACACACACACCAAGTGGGAAAAAATGACACCACTTTCCTCTATTCGGTCCTTCCCCATGAGCAAAAAAGCTCAGTATTTGTTTCAGCTATCATTCAAACTCTTAAAATATCATACAAGTCAAGACAATGCATAGGTAAACACTGATAATGAATGAAAGCATAATATTAAAATAGAAAGTAGAAGTAATATTTGTTATATTAAATTCTATTGGTGTTGTCATGCATGAAAATACTTTTAATTTGTTGTGTCTGTGAATTTTAGAGGATTTGTCTGGGACCTCCACCAGTAGGTACTGATGGTAATTTGAACCCCACACAACAGGACTTTGCCAGAGAGTGATTCACTGTTATGCAGAAAATGGACAAATTAGAGAATTCAGAAATGTTTCAAAATTCACCTGTCAAGCATGTCTATTTATCTTATTGTGTTTTTGTCCAGGAGCAGGAGAGAAGGGTGTGAAGGTGGAACTGAACAAACCCTCAGAAGCCAGCGAGTAGGGAGTCCAGGGAGCCACCGTCTCTGCCCCATTTTGAGGGCGTACTCAGAGTGGATGGAGGACACCCTTTTCTGTGGAACCTGCAACAATGGCCAGATTGGCTGACCTTGAATGTGACTTCTTTATAGTGCAAAGATTTTTATTTTTTATTTTCTGAGCCTCATTGTTTCCTTTTATTTGGAAAGTCCTTTAATTTAAAAAAAAAAAAAAAAAGGAGTTGCTCAATGCAAAAAAGCAAAACATTAATTCTGTTGACGACCGTAGTCCTCGTACTGCTGTGCTCTTCAGTATCTCATATAGGTTTCACATTAAACTTTTAAAGGTACCGTTTAAAATGTAATATATATCTCAGTAACAATGCTAACGCTGTACATGTTAAATGGTTCAAGTCATTTTCAAGAGTGGTTCAGGATTGGGTTAAGTGAACTTGGATCGAACATCCTTAGGGTTTTCTTTCTTTTACACCCTTTTCATTCAACAATATCTACCCCTCTGGGGTCTGGCTCTTTACTCTGCCCTTTCCCTTGGCTGACTTGAAACTGTTGCTAGGTAACACAGCATGCTGCAGGAACCATGGCAGCATGCCGTGTCAATGGCAATCTTGTCTGTTGTCGCAGACCTGCGTAATCACCTTTGTCTTAAACCAAAATTGACATTTTCTTCCTACCTGTACGCACGTCCGTGTCAAATAAAACAAAGCCCATTTTTGCCCCAAATATGTTTTATATATGTAAATTTCCCAGCTTTTAAGATGGCTTCTCACATTTATTTGAAAAACAAATTGGGGAGCTACATTTTTAATTTACTGAGAGTACTGGGGCCTCAGTTATTCATATTTTTGTTTGTATTTTTTTTTCTTTATGTTCCAAGTGGTTAAGGTGTTACGATAGACCAGGGTGAGTTATTGATGAGCTCCAAGCAGTAAGAGACACCTCAGTTAGTGAAATGGTCAACTTTTCTGAAGTGTTTCGCTACGGTGAGAACCTGCAGCCACAGCCTCACGGGTGCTGCTTTTACAGAAATTAAAGGGCTACGAAAACATGCTGGAACTATGGGGGGCAGTAGGCGGAGTCTATCTCAGCACGTGGCTCCGCCCCATGGTCAGCTCTGACCCGGAGGTGGGAAGAGCTGTCAGTCAGGATGCACAGTTTCACGTCCTGAAGTCTGCAAGCAGGGAGACAGAAAGTGCTGTCTGTCACAGCCCCGCCACTTTGCTAAATAAATTGCCAAGCCGGGAGGTAGGGGAGGCTTGCATCACAAAGGGAAATATTCACCTGTCGCGAGGTGATTGTTTTTTTTGTTTTCTTTGTTTTTCCAAAGACATTCTGTAGAGCCTCTCTTGGAAGTTGGTGCAAGCTGTGGAATCATTAGTTTTTTTTTTAAAGAGTGATTTTTAAGATGTTTATTTTTTTTCCCCCTTGAAAATCGAGGCCCTGCTGCTGGAAATGCCATCACTTGTATTCCTGCCCTCCTGAGCCTGGTGCATCTCCTGCCTTAAGTAGATTTTATTTGAAGAAAGGAAAGTTTGTTTGTTTCATTTGTCCAAGATAACACTGACTGTAAGTGTGTTATGTGTTACGTTTCCAGCTGCAGAGCCCCAGCGTGAGATGATTTGCTCCTTTTCTTTCAACACTTTGCATTTTGTGCAGTTCACATGGTGGACAGTTTCTCCTGGACCAGGACTTTGCAGACGAATTATACTGTGCACTAATTAATTTTCTATTATTTCAATGCTGGACCTATTCCCCAAATCACTGACCTGGTTGTGCAGTTACAGAAGCAATGCACTGTGGGAATCAAAGAGGAGGCCAAAGCCTTTTGTCAATCCCAGGTTTTATATTGAATGAAGAGATTTTTTTTTTTTTTCCTTCCATTGAGCAGGTGTCCACAGTGCACGAATTTTGAAATTTTTCCAGAGGAGAGTGTTTGTGCGTGTATGTGCGCGCGTTTTTATACAAAAAACCAATTGCACCGCCTTCTTTTTTTGGCTAATTATATTTACTACTTATTAAAATACAGTATTCATATCTCCATGACAAAAGAGCTAAAATCTTACTGTGCTTTGTCATTCAGAGTGTTGATGTGTCTGATACAAAAGTGACAGAGCAGATTTGAATAAAAAGGGGCATGCAGCCAAATGAGTTTGGACCCCCATGGTGGAAGGTGATGGCTGGTGGACTGATGCGCGCCACTGGCACCAGATGCTGCTTTCGCTATGTTTCATATTCAGACTGATGTTAATTATATTTGTTTGGTAAATTAAACAAAAAAGGTTTTGATGCCAGTGTCTCCTGTGTATGTTATTTATTTATTTATTTATTTTTGTCAAGTTATTTCTAAGACGGGTTTGTCTACTGCCTGTGGACACTCGGGTATGAAGCGCCACCCCCAGGCAATAGGCTGACTTTGCAAGGGCACAAATGTGAAATTTTTTCATTTTGTTAAATTTATGTATAAAAATATTTTAAGTAGCTTGTTAGTGGCCCTTTAATATAAATTGACTTCCAGTATTTGACCCATTCACTGAAGATAAGCAGGTGGCATAGTGGTTAGGGGCAGCACTTTGTGGTGTGAAGAACCTGGGTTCAAATCCTGTTTCTGCTGTTATACCAGTGATCAAGGTGCCTGTCTTTTAACACAATACCTTGTCTTGGACAAAGGAGTTGTTTAAATAAATATTAGTGGTAAGTGTATGAACTCCTAATAGGAATGGCAAAATGTGAGTTGAAATCTGATTTATTCATTCAGCTGATATCTTTGTCTAAGTAAACTTAAAAACATGAGGTTTGTGTATTAAACTACTTGGTGATTTACCCTTTTTTCTATAAATTTTGGTCTGTTAAAGACATAGGTTGACAGTTTGACAACTTTTATGTGTGTGTGTGTGTGTATATATATATATATATACACACATGCTATATACACTATATATATATACACACACACACTACCGGTCAAAAGTTTTAGAACACTTCAGTTTTTTTCAGTTTTTATGAAACTGCATGCAGTTTAATGTCTTAATGTTTCATGAAATCAAGGCATAGAACAAACAAACTTATGCAACAGTCTTGGGAAGATCTTTCTGACCAATATTTGATTTCCCTTATAGAAAGAATGCTGTGTGTTTGGCTGTTAAATCAGCAAAAGGTGGCTACTTTGATGAATCAAAAATTTGAATAAACTTTTGTACACTGAATGAGTTCTTGATTTTTTTTTTTTATTTTCCATTGTTTTTTTGTTCTATGCCTTGATTTTTGTATATATAGAGAGAAAAATGTTTTTTAAAGTTGCATGCTATATGTAATAATAACAATAAAATAAAAAAAAGCAAAATAAGATATAATGTTTAGCAGAAAACTATAATTTTTAATAATTGGGTCAACTTTTTGGCCAGTAGGAGGAGCACTTGAGTTTTTGTCATCGTATCAATTTCTTCCTTTCCTTTAGTTCAGTGAGGTCAGATCCTGTTTTTGCCCACAGAAGGTAAGTCATACTTTTAATCTATTGTTTAAAAGTTGGTAAAAATGTTAAGTTCTGTTTAGTTTTCGAGCAGTCTAGTAACCTGTTTTTAACCATTTGTACAAAATCTTGTTAACATGGAAATGCTGAGTGTATTGGGAGATTATTGTCGTAGATGATATTTGGTAATAAAGTGCATCCTCCTACAATATGCTTTGCTGTTACACTTCCCAAGCAGCCAGTTCATATCACAGGGTTGAAGAACCCGTGCTTGACCCTGAAGATTTGCTCTGAAATAACTCCCATCAACAAGGATGAAGGCGCTGATGTTTTTCACTCTTTTGTTCGTCAGCTCCCAAAGTCAACCTCAAGGTGAGGGTTTTTTTTTTTGTATGACCAAGATGCTGCTTCTTGTGACGCCAAGGTGTATAGAGGTAGAGAGGTGTAACGTTAAGTTGTTTGAATATCAGTGGTTTGGAGGGGGAACCAAAAAAATGAGCAAACACAGGATTTTTGGAGTGACAAGAGGTATGATAGACAGATAGTCTGTGTGTGTGTGTGTGTGTGTGTGTGTGTGTGTATATGCACACACAGACGGTCTGTTACGATGGTCTGACTTAAGATTTTTCGACTTTACGATGATGAGACAGGGATGCGCATTTAGCAGAAACTGTACTTAGAATTTAGATGTTTTTTTCCCCTGGCAAGTGATATGCAGTGCAACACTTTCTCGCGATGCTGGGCAGCGGCAGCGATCCGCATATCTCAGTCTGCCACATTGTCATTAGTGTATACAATCAATGCTCTACAGTGTTCTGTATTGCCAGCGTTTTTTTGGATACCCCGTATCTATGTTGTGTTTTGTGCCTCCATCACGTCTACGAAACGCTCATCTGTGGTTGTGTCTCCTGAAAGTGGCACGAAAGCGGAAAGCCCATAATGACTTTTAAGGTAGGCTAGGCTATGATGGTCGGTAGATGTTATAGCGTGGGTTGGTGGGAGCAATCGCAGACACCATGGTAATAAGTTTAAGTTCCGTTAAACTCTTTACTGTGTGTTCCAAAGAGTGCTGCAGGGAGCTAGCGCTAAACATTAGTGATCGGCAGTAAATAAAAACGGAAGATGCCGCAATTCTAAATAAACCAAATACAAGGTCTTAGCAAGACAGTGCTTGCAGGAGAGTTCACAAGGGGCAACGGAAACTGAGCGCTGACAGGAAGTCCGGATAGGAACTAAATACTGTCCATGATTGGTTTCTATGCCAATCGATGCTCATTCTGAAGATGGGGGCAGAGAGACCGCCTATGTTCTGTTGCTGAACCGACCATAGGAGTGACAGTAAGTTAGGTGTATTAAACGCATACATACAATGGGTTTATCAAAATGTAACCCCATTGTAAATTGGAGACCTTCTGTATATATCCTTGGACTGTGAAATGAAATGAGCACCTGAAGGAACCCACATACAAATTCCCTCCAGATGAGTTGGGTTGGAATCCACTGCCTAGGCCATGGTTGCATGTTATATTTGAGATGTGATCTTAACTCAAATGCCACACACCCTTAAATTAGAGTGCATTTAACCTGTGTTGAAAATGTGACCCCCCTTCTTGCTTTCATTACTTCTGTCTCTTGTTTGTCTCACCAGATCTTCAGGGGAAGGTCTTCACCTTCCCTGTACAGTCCGATACGTCCTATGTGAAAGTGATCACCGATTATGACAAGGTCTTTCGCACCTTTACTGTGTGTCTGAGGTAACTTGAAACTCTCATTTTGTGCAGCAAGAGACCTACTGTAGGGTTCTTAGAATTACAGTCCTATTAACCTGATGCATCACACTTACTGACACCACTGTATGTTAAAGCCATTTGCTGCTCGCTTGCAGACCTTGCACATGTTTGATCCATGTGGACCTCATTTAAGAGTTTCTTGTTCTTTTAAGGTTCTCCACAGATGTCATCAGACGTCAGAGTATCATGTCACTAGCCGGCCATTCTCACATTCATGGCTATGGGCTGTACACTTTTTTCAAGGGCTTGTATGACATCAATGTGTGTGATAGTACTATGTATTTCCGGGGTCTTCCTCTGCGGCTGAACGAGTGGGTGTCCCTCTGTGGAACTTGGGACTCAGATACAGGGCTGGCCCAGCTTTGGGTGAACAGCAAGCCCAGCTCCAGGAAAGTATTGAGCACAGGCAAAAACATCACTAGGAGAGCAAGCATCATTCTGGGCCAGGAGCAGGACACCCTCGGTGGCGGGTTCAACATCAGTCAATCCTTTGTGGGTCAGCTCACCGATGTCCACATGTGGGGACCATGTCCTCTCGCCCTGTGAGATCTTGCAGTATGCAGGCTCTGTCATTTTCACCAGGAAATGTCATCAACTGGAGGAGCCTGGCATACACAAAGCTTGGAACTGTGTTTGTGGAAGAGAAACAGCCGGAAATTTGCTAGAGGATGAAAAAAACAGAAATGCTGCTCAGTTTAATTGCTAAAATTCATAAAGGAAAGCAACAGCATATTTTACTTTGTCATATTATTACTACTAATTCTGTACTGATCTGATGGATATCATTTTATGTAATGGATGTAACAATGACTCATTCAGAACAAATACTTTACTAATTTTATATTAAACCCCAAATCCAGAAAAAGTTGGGACAGTATGGAAATGCCAAAATCATGATTCTTACATTACTTTGACTTTTCATTTCATTTACCAGACAATCTGAGCCCAAAGATATTTCATATTTTGTCGGTCAACTAACATTTCATTTGTTAATATACATCCATTCCTGCATTTCAGGCCTGCAAACACATTCCAAAAAAGTTGGGATGGGGCAATTTAGGAAGCTATGTGGGGTTAAAAATAAATAATGTGATTTCAAACAGGTGATGTCAACAGGTGATTGTAATCATGATTTGGTACAAAAGCAGTATCCACGAAATGAGTCTTTGAGGTGCAAAGATGAGCAAGAGGATCTCAGTTTGTCAACAGATGCTTGACAAAATTGATCTGTTTTAAACAATATTCCTCAAAAGAATGAAAGAGTTTGAATTTTTACTCACAACGCAGTTACCAAATTTCAATAAGCAACTATTCCAGAATCTGGAGGAATTTCCAGTGCATAAGGGCAGGGTGCAAGCTAGCTGAACACCTGTGATCTCAATCCCTCCAGACATCATTCATCGATAGATGATATAAGCGCGCAGGCAAGGGATTACTTTTGGCAAACCTTTGTCCAAAGCACTACAATGCAGGTTACATTCACAAATGCCACTTAAAACTTTACTGTGCAAAAAAGAAGCCTTATGTTAACCATGTCCAGAAGCGGCGTCGACTTCTCTGGGCTCAGGCATCTGGGATGGACCATCACCACAGCAAACATGTGTTGTGGTCAGGAATCAACCTTCAAGACTTTTTTGGGAAGAAATGGATACCGTTTGCTCCGGACCAAAAGACGAAAAGGACCATCCAGACTGTTATCAGAAACAAGTTCGAAAGCCAGGGTCTGTCATGGTATGGGATTGTATCAGTGCCATTTGTGACAAAATGAGTGCAGATTTTACTGTTTAACTGGAACATTGCAGAGAAAAGTAGACAGCGAAGAGAACTTTACTGCTAATGCTTCTGAGCTGCAGGTTCCGCAGGTGTTCTGCACATTTGTGGTGGACCTCCTGCTGGCACCTCCTGAGCACCCTGCTACTTCAGCCATAGTCTCAGCCAGAATAAACTACGGGATCCGTTTTTCTATTGTACAGCGTAATATTAATGGAGGGACACTAACAGAAGTGTAACCCTTCTCTGAAAGGTTGCCGGTTATTTCTTGGAAACTGCTTATTTAATTGACTGGTTGTGAATATCAGTAATGGGGGGGGGGGATCATATTTTAGCACTTCTAGAATGTAGAACACCAAAATATTTGAAATGTACAGTAAATTTAAAACTCAAGCCTGAGCTCACATGGACTCATGGATTTGAAAAAAAAATTGTCTAATTTCTTCCTTCTCATAAAAATAGGAGGCCTTCTGGAAAGTTTTTGGTGAGAATTCTCTCCCCAATGTTAGCAGCGATTCGAAAAGTTTAGTCTGTAAAACATGTTAACCTGAAGTTCAACACTTGTTGGTCTTTGACAAACTCTGAGAAAGAACCAGGTCATAGTGAACCCATGATAACAAAAAATTCAATAAATATTAACCATTAATTCAAAGAGAGCCAATAAATAAAAGTAGCACAATCCTGAGTATCACTGAAAGCAGGAGTGTGCTTGAACTCTCTCAGATACTTTTGTTTTTGTCACTGTTCTATGGTATAGCTGCTTCCACTATTGGCTCATTTCACTTTTGGCAGGCGGAAGAGGGCTGCGACATGGAGAAGCTTGTTGTTCTTCCTTGCTCTGCTGGCCACATGTCATTCTTTGCGTCAAGGTGAGACCTTAGCTTTTTTTAGGTTAAATCAACAAGTCTCAAAGAGATGAGCCTTCTCACACAGCTGGTATCCATGTAAACACCTCTACATGCTGTGGATGAAGTCTGTTTAGATTTAGACTTTTTTTGCAATGTTGATCTCACCGGCTGCAGGGGATGTGTGTTTCTAGTCCAGGCAGATCTGTCTGGCAAAGGTCTTCACCTTTCCCCAGAGACCAACACTATCCATGTGAAACTTAACCCCAGTAAAGCGTGTGAACTTGGGAAGTCTCACAGTCTACATTAGTGATTGGCAGTAAATAAAAACGGAAGATGCCGCAATTCTAAATAAACCAAATACAAGGTCTTAGCAAGACAGTGCTTGCAGGAGAGTTCACAAGCGGCAACGGAAACTGAGCGCTGACAGGAAGTCCGGATAGGAACTAAATCTACTGTCCTGATTGGTTTCTGCTCTTGTCGATGCTCATTCTGAAGATGGGGCAGAGAGACCACCTATGTTCTGTTGCTGAACCGACCACAGGAGTGACAGTAAGTTAGGTGTAATGGCATATACATACAATGGTTTATCAAAATGCTTAACCCCATTGTAAATTGGAGATATTCTGTATATATTTGGACTGTGAAATGAAATGAGCACCTGAAGGAACCCACATACAAATTCCCTCCAGATGAGTTGGGTTGGAATCCACTGCCTAGACCATGGTTGCATGTTATATTTGAGATGTGATCTTAACTCAAGCCACACACCTTATAAATTAGAGTGCATTTAACCTGTGTGTTGAAAATGTGACCCCCTTCTTGCTTTCATTACTTCTGTCTCTTGTTTGTCTCCACCAGATCTTCAGGGAAGGTCTTCACCTTCCTGTACTGATCCAAATACGTCCTATGTGAAAGTGATCACCGATTATGACAAGGTCTTTTAGCACCTTTACTGTGTGTCTGGGGAAGTAGCAGAAACTCTCATTTTGTGCAACAAGAGACCTACTGTAGGGTTCTTAGAATTACAGTCCTATTAACCTGATGCGTCCACTTACTAACCACTGTCCTTGTAAACCATTTGCTGCTCGCTTGCAGACCTTGCACATGTTTGATCCCATGTGGACCTCATTTAAGAGTTCTTGTTCTTTTAAGGTTCTCCCACAGATGTCAACAGACGTCAGAGTATCATGTCTGTCGGCCATTCTCCACATTAATAGCTATGGGCTGTCTACTCCTTTCAGGGCACAAATTGACATCTTGATGTATTATTGATAATTACTATATATTTCTGAGATGTTCTATGCAGCTGAACAGGTAGGTGTCCCTCTGTGGAACTTGGGACTCAGATACAAGGCTGGCCCAGCTTTTGGGTGAACAACAAGCCCAGCTCAGGAAAGTATTGAGCACAGGCAAAAAACATCACTAGGAGAGCAAGCATCATTCTGGGCCATAAAAGCAGGACACCCCTCGGTGGCAGGTTCGACATCAGTCAATCGCTTTGTGGGTCAGCTCACCGATGTCCACATGTGGGACCATGTCCTCTCGCCCTGTGAGATCTTGCAGTATGCAGGCGCTCTGTCATTTTCACCAGGAAATGTCATCAACTGGAGGAGCCTGGCATACACAAAGCTTGGAACTGTGTTTGTGGAAGAAACAGCCGGAAATTTGCTAGGGATGAAAAAAAAACAGAAATGCTGCTCAGTTTAGTGCTAAAATTCATAAAAGAGAAAGCAACAGCATATTTTTACTTTGTCATATTAATACTACTATTCTGTACTGATCTGATGGTTATCATTTTATGTAATGGTGCTGTGACTCATTCAGAACAAAATACTTTACTAATTTTATATTAAACCCCAAATCGAGAAAAAAAGTTGGGACAGTATGGAAAAGGAAATGCAAATAGCGATTCTTACATTTTGCTTTGACTTTCATTTCATTACCCAGACAGTCACGAGCCCAAGATATTTCATGTTTTGTCGGTCCTTCTAACATTTCATTTGTTAATATCATCCATTCCTGCATTTCAGGCCTGCAACACATTCCAAAAAAGTTGGGATGGGGCAATTTAGAGCTAGCAATGAGGTTAAAAAAAAAAATAAATAATGTGATTTCAAACAGGTGATGTCAACAGGTGATTGTAATCATGATTTGGTACAAAAGCAGTATCCCACGAAGGCTGAGTCTTTGAGGTGCAAAGATGGGCAAGGATCTCCAGTTTGTCAACAGATGCTTGACAAAATTATTGATCTGTTTAAAAACAATATTCCTCAAAAGAAAGATTAGAAGGTTGAATTTTTTCTCCTGTACGGTGCAAATATCATTAAACGATTCAAGAATCTGGAGGAATTTCAGTGCATAAAGAACAGGGTGCAAGCCTAAGCTGAACACCCGTGATCTCCAATCCCTCAGACATCATTCATCAATAGCTGATATAAACTTGCTGGGCAAGGATTTTTTGGCAAACCTTTGTCAAAACTACAATACAGAGTTACATTCACAAATGCCACTTGAGACTTTACTGTGTAAAAAAAAAAAAAAAAAAAAGCCTTATGTTAACCATTTCCAGAAGCGGCGTCGACTTCTCTGGGCTCAGAGGCATCTGGGATGGACCATCACACAGTGGAAACATGTATTGTGGTCAGACGAATCAGTATTCCAGACTTTTTTGGAAGAAACGGATGCCGTTTTGCTCCGGACCAAAAGATGAAAAGGACCATCCAGACTGTTATCAGCAACAAGTTCAAAAGCCAGGGTCTGTCATGGTATGGGATTGTATCAGTGCCATTTGTGACAAAATGAGTGCAGATTTTACTGTTTAACTGGAGACATTGCGGAAAATTAGACAGCAGAGAACTTTACTGCTAATGCTTCTGAGCTGCAGGTTCTGGAGTGTTCTGCACATTTGTGGTGGACCTCCTGCTGGCACCTCCTGAGCACCTGCGCTTCCAGCCACTTAGTCTCAGCCAGAATAAACTGCAGGATCCGTTTTTCTATTGTACAGCGTAATATTGTGGAGGACACTAACAGAAGTGCCCTTCTCCTGAAGGTTGCGATTCTTGGAAACTGCTTATTTAATTGACTGGTTTGTGAATATCAGTATTAATGGGGATCATATTTTAGCACTTCTAGAATGTGAGAACACCAAAATATTTGAAATGTACAGTAAATTTAAAAACTCAAAGCCCTGAGCTCCACATGGACTCATGGATTTGAAAAAAAAAAAAAATTGTCTAATTTTCTTCCTTCTCATAAAAATAGGAGGCAGCTGGAAAGTTTTGGTGAGGAATTCTCCCAATGTTACAGCGATTCCGAAAGTTTAGTCACCTTAAAACATGTTAACCTGAAGTTCAACACTTGTTGGTCTTTGACAAACTCTGAGGAAAGAACCAGGTCACCAGTGAACCCATGATAACAAAAATTCAATAAATAACCATTAATTCAAGAACCAATAAATAAAGTAGCACAATCCTGAGTATCACTGAAAGCAGGAGTGTGCTTGAACTTCTCAGATACTTTTTGTTTTTGTCACTGTTCTATGGTATAGTATAGCTGCTTCCACTATTGGCTCATTTCACTTTTGGCAGGCGGAAGAGGAGCTGCAACACATGGAGAGACTGTTGTTCTTCCTTGCTCTGCTGGCCACATGTCATTCTTTGCGTCAAGGTGAGACATAGCTTTTTTAAGGTTAAATCAACAAGTCTCAAAAGAGATGAGCCTTCTCACACAGCTGGTATCCATGTAAACACCTCTACATGCTGTGGATGAAGTCTGTTTAGATTTAGACTTTTTTTGCAATGTTGATCTCACCATGCAGGGGGGATGTGTGTTTCTGAATTGAGCAGATCTGTCTGGCAAGGTCTTCACCTTTCCCCAGGAGACCAACACTATCCACGTGACACTTAACCCCAGTAAAAGCGTGAACTTGAAGTCTCTCACCGTCTGCCTTCGCTTCTTTACTGACATTTCAAGGAGTCAGAGCATTTTCTCCCTGGCCACACGGTCCAACCCTAATGGCTTCATTTTGTACAAGCCACAGTATGACGTGTACCATATAAATGTCATGGACAAAACAGCTGATTTCTGGGGGCTGCCAGATAAACTGAGCGAGTGGATCTCCCTCTGCGGGATCTGGGACTCAAGCACGGGATTTGCCCAGGTGTGGGTGAACGGGAAGCCGAGTTCCAGGAAGTTGCTCCAACGCGGAGGTGAATTAGCTGCACCTTATAGCATCGTCCTGGCTCAGGAGCAAGACAACTATGGAGGGGGATTCGACCCCAAGCAGTCCTTTGTCGGCCACATCAAGGATGTGCACATGTGGGACTATGTCCTCGATTCAGACCAAATACAACACTTCACAGATCGCACTACGTTCATTCCAGGAAACATACTCAAATGGGGGGACCTGGAGTACACAACTCACGGTTTTGTAGAGGTGGAAGACGACCAGAAAATTTCACCGCATCACATCCTGTAAGATGGAAAAAAGTGCAAAGCAGAACGTCTGTCTACATGTCATGATACCTGCTTAATAGTCCTGTAATATTAATAATTGCAAAGAGTGTTTGACTTGAATCACTGAACCCTGTGTATGATTCCAACACAATAAATTCAGCCATTCAGCTGCTTCTTTCATGCAGTATTTTTACAAATGGAATGTAGCGCCGCAGTTAAATTTTGCCTTAAATTGCAGTTTGTCTTGCTTTTATTTGCGTTCATGTAAAGAGTGCATCATCTCAAATAAAGTTCTGTCATCAACAAAAGCCAAATGTCAAACACATGTTCTTTACTTCACTGTCTTTAAGATTCTGTTACTTGGGCCTTTGTGGACCACCTACCGTAACTACTGCAGAAGAAATGATTTAAATGAATTCAGTTTTAAAATATTTCCACTGGGCCAAATAGTGCTTCGTATGCTGGTGTTGGCACCACAGCCCCACCCTGTCACCTCCTGCCTGCAGTGAAAGATGTCACAGGGCAGGGGGTGACTTGCAGTGTGAGCACAGCAATGCTCTCCAGGTACACCAAACACCCCCCACAGTCACCAGCATTTTGCCCCATCTTGTGGCCTCACACTTACAAGAACATTTATCAGTACAGCATTTCTCTTATTTTAAAAGTAATTTTAGTTACAGTTATATTTAAATAAACCATTTGAGTAAATTAAAATGATCTGTCCGGTTAAATTTAGACTCTGTATTGTCAACTCAGGACAAGTGACTATGCATCATGGATGCATAGATGGATGGGTGGATAGACAGACATTCTTGCAAAATAAAAAGTACCACTTGACATTTAACAAATGCAATGTGGCCATTGTCTGTTTTTAAGCAACTGTTCAAACCGTTTCAAATGATGAAAAATGTTTCAGTGTGCACCACAGTGTTTTCTCAATTTATACATAACTAAAGTGTTTGAACTTTTTTGGCATGAAAATACATCAGCGCACACAGTTACTATGCGTCCAGGTACGCATCTTTACAGCTGTGTTTGCCACAGCTTTAGAGTTTTCCAATAACTCATAAAATTCGTTCTCCTTAACTGTTCATGACCTGCATCTTCAAAGCCCCATTGATAAGAAGCCCAGTTGCAGGTGAGCAGGTTTTATTGTTTGTTGAATGTTATGAAGACAGCGATCGCAAAGGACCTTAAACTTCTCCTTCCTTGCTAATTATTAATAAGGTGACAATGCCAACATCTTTGATGCCATTGCGAGCGCTTCTTTCCTTCGATGTGCCATTCTGCCCCTCTTTCCCGCTAAACTAATAAAGCTGATAACAGCTATCGGGGCCATCGAGGACGAATGACATAATAAAAATGTAAAGATTACGCTGCGTCGTGGTCCAATTTATCAGCCACTGGGTTAGATTTACGTGCAATAAACACGGGTCTGCTCCTATATATACGGCTCGCAAAGAGAGACGTTTCTTATAAGCTGCCGTGTGGTGCTTCTCAGAGCCGTTCTGTCCACACATTGCAGAGACGGGTTGCGCCGTGAGGATGAAGTGGCTCGTGCTTTTCTTGGCTCTCCTGTCCGGCTCCCTGGCTGCCCCCAAAGGTGAGGGATTTGTCGATTCAGCTGAAGGTTTGGACTCGGCTTTCTCATTCTTAGGTGCTGTCTGGAAATATTAATAATGAATCAGGCCAAGTAATGTTCAGATTTTGTGTAGATGCTGCTACCACTTCAGTGATTTCTCAGCTTATTTTTTCAGTTGCTGAAAGTTCCTCAATTTCATCATAATGTCAATTTTTACAGACCTGTCATGCAAGATGTTTATCTTCCCCGTGCTGTCCAACACGGCCTATGTGCGGCTCACACCCAGTATTGAAAAGATCTTGTTCAATACCACCACCTGTCTCCGGTTCTACTCGGATGACACCAAGCAGCAGGCGCTCTTCTCCCTGACCACTCCATCAGTACTTAATGCCTTATACGTGTACTACAGTAGCACAGGGCTGTACCATGTTTTTGTTGGGGGTCAAACTGCCACCTTCTCAGCATTGTCCTATAACCGTAACCAGTGGAACTCCATCTGTGTAACCTGGGATTCCTCCACGGGCCTGACACAGCTGTGGGTCAACGGTGTGGCCAGTCCCAAAAAGTCTCTCCTCCCTGGTGGATCCATTGCTGGAATCCCCATCATTGTGCTGGGGCAACACCAGGAGTCGTACGGTGGGAAATTTAATAATGCTGACGCCTTTGTGGGACACATCACAGATGTCCACATGTGGGACTACACCCTCTCAGCCAGCAACATCCAACGTTACTCTAACAACATAGCCTTCATACAGGGCAATTTCCTCAACTGGAGGGCACTCGAGTACAACATAAATGGCAATGTGGTGGTCGATCAAAACATCTACTACAAAGATAAAAAGGACTGCATGTAGATGGGATGGACTCAGCAGGAAAATCCTCAGGGAGAGGACTAAACACGGTTGCGAACAAGAAGGGAACATCTCCGCAGCACCCAAAAATTCAGCACAATAGACCTGTATCATTTTGTTCATATTTGTGATATGCTAATTGTTTTCAGGTAATATGTAAGTACTGTCAGTTTGTGTAGAACGAAAATTGTCACTTAATCTTTAATTTCTTAAAAAAAATGTGAATCTCAGTGATGTGATTTTGTTTTTATTTTTTTTTGTCTGTTCTTGTCCTGCAGTTGCATAAATAAAGCTTCATAAAAACTGGATTCAGGCAGTTGCTGAACTCATTTGAAGCCAAGGGTGACATCAGAATGGAAAGCTTTGTACTTCAAGTCGATAAAAGTGAGGCAAAACCCTTTTTGCAAATAGTACAACAGAACAGTGAAGAACAAACCAGGGAGAGTGCTCACTTGCTGCTGCTCTGACCAACACTAGAAAACCAGACAACTGTGCAACGGTTAACTGAGTCCCATACAAAGCGCACAAGGGCTGAGCCAGTAAAACTGAATTATTAACAAGGAACACAGTTGTTCCACCCTGCCATGACCAACTCTTGTTCACCCCTTCACCTGAGGGTTCAAAGTCAGTTATCAGCATGTGGTCTAAGGTGCTTTGGTAACAGATACGCTTATGTGCCTCTTTGAGTTTAAAAATGTTTTTTGTTATGAATTGTTCCTCAATGACACAGAAATCTGGTAATAATTCACCAGTCCAGTCCAGATCCAGCAAGCTGCTCATCCCAGTAGTTCCCCTTTGGGTATCGCCATCATTCCCGGTGTGGACGCTGTAGTCTTCCAGCAGGGTTACAGACAGTAGCCAACACCATCTTGAGTATATTAGCAACCATGTGTAAGAAGGCTGAATACTCTGAATAGATGTTTGGTGCATATTCAGAAATAAAAGTCATTGTTATAAAGAGGAACATCTTTCATAGAGGCAACCTTCTTGTTGATTGAGAAAAACTCCAAGCACACATCTCTGGCTTGCTGCTTGGGAGCATCCCCATCAGGGTTTTTCATGAAGAGGAACTTCATAGTAGGAGAGGAACTACTTTAATGAAGACCTTTGGGTCGCAAGGGATTGGTCCTGCTAACCCTCATCTGGGCAGGATCCAGTTAGTCATTTCATGCCTACTTACGGGGTCTTCATGGAATGTTTTTTTGTCTAGCTTGCTAGCCAAGGGAGGCCCTACCAGGAGTACTTGCCTTCAGACAAAATTGCTCTGAGGTTCAGAGACATACAAAAGCCCCACCATCACATCATGGAGATGATCCCTTAGTAAATAACCTAGATACTCATATATTTTAATTATGAAAATGGTTTGGAGATTTAGTCATATCTTCATAACTCAGAGGTTATAGGAAGCTCAAAAACCTGCACACTCCTGACTGAAAGAATAAAAAGTTATGGTGTGCACTATTCACTTGTAACTGGTTGATCAGATCACATGGCAGCAACAATATTAAAAATAGCTTTGGTCTGTCTTATACCGATTTCTAAAACTTTTGTCACAGCTCTAGAAAAAGAGAGCAGACAATGCAGCTATCAAATGCAGAAAAATAGCTCTATAAGGTCAAAACCCCAAGTTCACAGTACTCCAGTACATCTCACCTGAAACACAGACTTGCTGGAATGGTGTTCATTCAACCGTTCAAAAATTCAAAGCGTTTCATTTGTCGCCCTCTGTATTCCTAATAAACCGCAACCCGAACTAAGTTTTTCCATAAAGTTATGGAATGCAGACTGATCATGCTTATATATGTGGTCAGAAAACACAGTTTATTGCTTTGATCTTAAAATTATTTGTGTCTGCAGCTTCTTAGTGTACAGTTTCTCTCTTTATATTTTTATGTCCTTGAGCTTTTCTCTTCTATTCTATTTGTTAACCAGTACAAAATTAGATGAATAAATTCCCCCAGTTACATGCCAACAAAACAGTTATGTTCACGGTAGAGACTGTGAGAAATAAGAATTAAGAGAGATGGCGATACTAGAAACCAGTCAGCGTCTATTTCTCTTAATCATTTGCAGGTTTTAAACACAAGGGCAATAACACCCTGAAAATATCTTACTGTCACCAATTTTTTTTTCTTTTGTTCCTTATGACTATTTACTGACAATCTTATAATCGTAAATAGCAAGAATGGGAGCCACTGATTTTAGTTTATCACAGGGATTAAAGGTATTGATTCCAAAAGCCAAAGATGTACGGATTAAAATGTGCCATATCAGCGTTTATTAGCTCCAAAGGCTGTCATGTGTAAAGGAAACTAAAAGTAGGATTTTAACTGTTCACAAGGGTCAGGAAAAGTTCAAAGCATGATATGAGGTCCCCCCCTCTGTGTGTCTGTATCAGAGCAAGACATTACTGGGCTGGTCCTCTAACCTGGTGGTACCCCCTGAGTCTCCTGTCACACCTGCACTTTATCCTGTTGATCACCAATAACCTCACACATGTCACCAGCCAGAATAAATTCCAGTAAATATGGACAAAAAAGTCTTCACTTCACAGAGTGTTATTAGTATTAGTGCAGAAGCCAGGAACACAATAAAAAATGTCCATCTCAAACCCATGGCTATATAATATTCAGTTAATATATACTTCTTCTTCATCTTTCGGCTGTTCCCATTAGGGGTCGCCACAGCAGATCAACTGTTTCCATTTCTTCCAGTCCTCTGCATCTTCCTCCGTCACACCCACCACCTGCACGTTCTCTTTCACCACATCCATAAATCTCCTCTTAGGCCTTCCTCTTTTCCTCTTGCCCGGCAGCTCCATCCCTAGCATCCTTCTCCCGATATATCCAGCATCTCTCCTCTGCCCATGTCCAAGCCAATGCAATCTCGCCTCTCTGTAGGTCTGACCTTCATTCCTCTTCTCTCTGGAATTCACTTAATATATACATCTATTCAAGTTAGGGTGAGACATAGAAAGAATTTAATTAGAAGAAAATTAATACTTTAACCCAGTGTACAACCACTACTAGTCTGGTACAGTGTTAACTTAAGCTAAAAGATAGATAGATAGATAGATAGATAGATAGATAGATAGATAGATAGATAGATAGATAGATAGATAGATAGATAGATAGATAGAAGCTCTGTTAATTGCTTCTATTACTGTGGCTGCTAGCAGTAGTCTTGCTCTCCAGTGGCTTCTTGTCACAGGGTTTAAAGTGTAGTCATTCTTGCTTTGTATATCTTGGTGAAAAAAGGACTATTTTAACTGGTAATTCAACAACACAACTAATAATGCAATTCCAAGGGTTCCATGGTGAGATTTATTTGATTTGAATGTAGCTAAATCTGCTTGAGATGTTCTTGTCTCTTTACTTGAAACAAGGAAGTTGGGCCTTGAAGACGGAAAGGCCAGTGTTCCTGCTGGTGAGATGTCATGCTGTTCAGCAAGGAAGGACATTTCATGCTCAACTGATCAAATGCAAGCAGTGAATAAATATCAGCCACAGGCACTGTAAGACTGGATCAACATGTATTAAATTATTTTGGGCTTCTCCTGCTGCTGGCATCCATGGGAATGTCACAACAAAATACATAATAGAATAGAATAGAATAGAATAGAATAGAATAGAATAGAATAGAATAAACCTTTATTATCCCACGAATGAGAAATTTAGGTGTTAAATATTCCATATTCCACTCACATATGCTTATTTGGTATAGATAACCACAAGTTGGTGTTGTGCTGATGCAGCAACTATTCTTGAAGCACAGGGTGCGGGACCAGGCAGGAAACACACCAGGTACACACGTTTACTCACATGTTCATGCCTTATAGGCCATGTTAGAATGACCAGTTTACCAGGAGCACGTATTTTTGCACCATGGGAGGAAACCACAGCACCCACAGGAAGTCCAACATCCTATCTTTCTGCACATTCCACCATTTCACAAGTAGAATTTTTGTA
>CM030889.1:13036214-13062331 GCA_018136845.1 Heterotis niloticus
ACACACACACACACACACACACACACACACACACACACACAAAACATTTATTTAACAGTGGAGCCCTTGGTCAGGACATGGGCATTAATAAACAGCTTAATCCTTAAACCAGTTAATAAAATATGTGGAAAAATGCACAAAAAAACAGGAAACACAAAAGCACCAGACACAAAAAAATGCATGTAATTCCTTTCTAATCTGCAAGCAGCTCCAAAAACACACAAAGGCAGAGCACTGAGGTGATTAAGGCATTCCACACGACAGGGGAGCCCTGGAAAGTGGTTCCCCTTGTCAGCTTTCACATGTCAGACTATGTGAGTGCTGAGGTCTACTTACTCGCCTGTCTGCAGCCACAACGAAGAACTCCTGCACAAACTTCCCAAACACAGACTTGTTTGCCTTACGGAATGGATGAATTGTACCCTGTGCAAAAACACAAGCAATAAATCACTGACAAAAACATCATAACAGGCTACAAAGGTATAGTGGTGCTAGATTATCTGAAGCTAGAAAAAACATTCACTTAACTTGTTGGAACAAAATGCTGTGGAACTTCAGTTCACAGGACAATTTTATTTTTCTTTTGAGTAGCAAATGAAAAATAAAGCTTGTAGTTTTAACTTTAAAGTAAGTGAATTATAACATTGCATACATTGAACCACAAAATAATGCTATTAACTGTGCATATTATCATATTCAGAACTCAGATATTAAACAAAATTATACAAATTCAAATGTGGTACATGGAAGTTCCAGCCATTTGCAGGTCAATTTCTACTCTGTGCAACCAGGTAAGGTTTACACTTACATGATTTGCACTTTGTGAATGAGAAACTTTAGATCTTTTGTGTTAACAGCAAAACTCATTCTTCCCCAAAGTCTTGTCATATACAGTGAAAGGTTTTTCAATTCAGACAGGGTTGACTTAAAAAAAAAAAAAAAATTCAAATAAAAGGTTTGATCTTAGCTTGAACAACTCTGCCATCTAGTGTTCATATATATAAAACAACTCAAAGCCTAGAAATCGAGAAAGGAACACAAATGGAAAACAAACATTTCTATTATAGAAACTCCTTCACAGGAACATGCAACTATAAATACCTCTGGGTTTGGGAGTCTATTTTGAATCATCATATAAAACTGGTCAGCATGAACACTTCCTCCTTGAACAGCTGATCATGCAGTTCTTGAAATCAGATTTATCATCATTCATTTATTTCTTTCATGCATTTGTTCAAAGTATTATGCTACTTAATATTATTTACCCATTTAAACAACTAACAGATTTTTACTGTCAGGAATGTTTATTACAGCAGGAGGTAGGATTTGAATCCTGGTCCTGTGAGTGCAACATGACTCATAGATCCACTACAGCATCTGCTGAAACACCTCTTCCATGGCCAGAACCTAATGAAAATTTTTTAAGTCAAAGGTGAACATGCAGGGGATGTCATATTGGAGAATGGACCATTTACTAAAAATTTCTAGTGTAATGCAATGTAAACACTGACCAAAACATAGGTGTCCGTTTCTTCCTTCTTCCGGTGCACAGGAAGATCTGGGGGGGGGAAATCATTGCATGAGTCACTCCTAAATAATTTACTGTCTAACACCATTACATGTACATGGATTACAAGTGAAAGAATGTGTGCACTGAAGGAAAGGTAAAAGCTGGATTCACAGCATCTTTCTACTACATCCATTCCCTGGGCTCCCTGAAAGTATGTCCATAATTTTTTATGGGAAAAATTATAATGGATTTCTGAACTGACACAAATTTATCCAAAAACAATCCAAAACATAGACAACACAAAGCACAAAAACATTATTCTAAAAAATTATAAAGAATATCCTTCTTGTCAGTGTAGTTATTATCCAGTTTGATACAGCACTGTTGTCAGCACAGTTAGACGAATCACTGTTAAATGTGACCAGGATAAAAAGAATAATTTTAACAGCCCATCAGTCAGCTGTTTGAGGAATGTATATTTGGTGTATAATTTGTGTAACCTCAAAGTTTCTTTCTATTAACATGCCTCTGGGTACAGTCATAAGATACTGAGATTAAAAATTGAAATCTTGGGAGAAGAAACAGTGAGGCTCCCACTGTCAATAAAAGGGTGTTAAATTATTGCTTTGGAGAAGGACCTCAGTCTGAATGCAAGGCAAATAAGGTTACAGTAATATAAATATGATTACCTTGACCAGTTTAATGGGTATTTGTAATATGTACAGAAATGAAAACAAAAAATATTTTGTTCGTGATGGGCAACAGCTAGCAAAGAAAAAAAAAACAGGATAAGTTTTGCCTCAGGGTAAGAAGTGACATAGGTAAACTAAGAATTTTGCCCAAATAATTTGTTGCTCACATCGGATATCCTCTACCATCAGCCTACTAAACAACTGTATATGTGGACTTCCCCATGGTCAACAGTGAAATTAGGCTGACTACATACTTTACAAACATGAAACTGGTCATTAAAACTTACAAGAACAAGAGATGGTGCTGACTGCTGCTCAAAAGATGAGTTTCACTTCACAAAATTCAAAATTAAAACTGAAGAAAATGTACAAAGCAGCCAGATTAACTAGATGACATAAGAAATATTCCATATGAACATGAAGTAGAAATGAACTGATTTAAAGGGCTAGAACTAGAAGACAGAGCTATAAAGAACTAAGTGCAGAAGTCTGTGAGGTCACTCAGGAAGCAGGAGCAAAACACATTCTAATCGGAAAAAACACAAAGGAAGGCAAAACAGCTGTCTGCTTATGCATTGGAAATGGCTGAGAAAAGAAGGAACACGAAAGGCAGTGGAAATACAGTAGGGAAAAATGTCCAGCTGAATGCAGACTTCCACAGAACAGCAAGGAGACAAAAGAGACATGCTTAGCCAAACACTGCAAACAACTCAAAGAGAAGGACAGAAGGGGAAAGACATGAGATCTTTTCAAGAAAACAGGAGAAATTATTTTGCTCTTCAATCCAAAATGAATATACTTAAATGTTAAAAATGGAAGGGGTGCCACAGAACCAAAAAAGTTAAAAAGAAATGGCAGGAATACAGAAGAGTTTATATCAGAGATCCTAACACCTGTGACATATAACACAATCCATTCACCAAATGAGCCAAATATTATCGAGAGTGAAGTTAAATGGGTTCTGGAAAGCAAAATAAACAACAAGTCTGAAAATGATCAAATTGAACAATGGAGTTCAAGAAAAAAAAATCTTTTTTTTCACGGACTAAAGCAGTTAACTTTGTACACAATAAGCTTTGGTTAGTTCTTAAAGAAATGGGGATCCCAAATCACTATATTTGTCTTCTAAGGAATCCGTAGATCAGTTGAAAACTTCCAAAAAAGTACGACAAGGCTGTATAAAGTCTCCATTCCTATTTAACTTATAAATGCAGAGCATCTCGTGCAAAATGCTAGGCTAGAAGAATCAGGAGCTGGAATTAAAACTGCTAGGAGAAATATTAACTTCAGAAATATGTTTTTGTAAATATATGTTATAACTATGTAGATGATATTATTCTGCTGGCTGAAAAGCAGAATGGCTTGAGAAGCCTATTGATAAAGGTGAAATAAAGTGCAAACGCTGGCTTGTTGCACAACATCAAAATAACTAAGATTTCAACGAGACAACTATGTCAACTAGCCCCAAAATTTCTCTCCAGACAGATTGAGAAGTGAAGACAGTGACTGAGTTTACCCTTCTGGGGTCAAAGACCTCCTTAGACAGTATCTATAGCAATGAGATTAAATAATGCTTGCTTCTTGAGGAAAACCATGGTAAACTTGAATAAAATATCATGATGTCAGCAAAGGTTACGGTCATGGATCTTCCCATGTGGTAGTGAGAGTTGGAGCATCAGAACAGCTGAGCTCCAGAAAACTGTCTTGAAGAAAACTACTGAGAAATCACTTGATCATACATTTAAAAAATGTCAAATCTGGAGGAAATAAACCCACTCAAATCAGTCACTAAACACAAATGGTGAATGCTGTATATCCAGACTGAGGGCATCTGTGATTTAATTTCACTTTTCCTATATTGAAAGCAGAAGACAAAGGGGACAAAAGAGGCTAAGATGAATAGCTAGTACCAGCACAAATATAAAAAAGAGAAAGCCTGTAGACTTCCGGTCAAAAATGGTTTCAAAGAATTAGACTTCACTGAGCAACTACAAAAACAACAACACAAGCAAAGACAAGCAGCACAACATTTCAAATGAACACAAACTGATTTGCCATCCACTGTATGCACAGCTGTTTGCATATCCATCCTTCTGGGACTAGCGGGCAATTTTGGTGGACATGTCATTCAGTTTGTTGGATCAAAAACGTTTCATCCTAGATTTGGTGCTCAGAGTCCTTACACAAGATGAGTAGTATTTACTTTCAAACTCGTTACATTAGCAGTCTACATAATGAATGTTTGTAGAATGGGGGTGGGACTATCTATGGAACATCTCTTTCAGTTTGACCCACCTATGCGGTCATTGCCACGTTCAACATTTTACTGTGTTGTTTTGTTGTTAACTAAACAGAATTCCATGAGCATAACCGAATCGCAATGGGACAGCGCTTAATTTTATCTGTTTGTTCACGTCAACACTTTCCACATTCACACTCGCTCACAGTAACCGAGAGTTAGGTGTAGCAGTTAGAAACTTGAGCCCCAATGTCCACGTAAACAATTGTGCTCTTTGCAAAGGCAAAAAAGTCGAACCTCATGATATGCCTTCAGCAATTATTAAATCTGGGTAACAGCCCCCAAAATACGGTCAACTGAGAATTAAACATTTTGTTGAATTTCTCTTTTGCTACTTAGCTCGTCACAGGTTAAAACATTTTAACGATATGAAAAAGTATCAATAGCAATGTGACTGACTAGCCTAAAATATATGAAAACAAAATATAATTCATATTTTAAAAAGAAACCTTGCCGTTCCCTTTATAAATTTGTATGGATTTAAAGTATCTCTCTTGAAGCTAGCCGGCTAGGCTAGCGCCGGAGGCGACCCTACCTGGCTCCTTGATGTTGATGATGTCCACAGACACCATGTCAGGCTTGTCCAAAGGGCCCACTTTCCTCTCCGTCACCCCCGACGGAACGACATCGGGCCTCGGTCCCAGTTTCCTGGGGTAATAATCCCCAGCAGTATGGTACGGCATCCCTAACAGAGACGTGGACGAGCTGTCCATCGCCATTTTGGTTATCCGCAGTTCAACGTTGTCGAGCTACGAGCTAAGGTAGTCCCAGAGGGACATACCGCGCGGGAGGCGAGAAAAGCGAAGCCAAAAAGGCGCTCTTAAAAAGTGATTCGGGTCACACGGGCTCCTCAAATGGACCACACAACCGCGACAAAAAGCTGTTCAGAACTTTTGTATGAAACCTACAAGGTCACATTGACTCCCGAGTTGCCGTGAACTAACAATGAACAACATACAGGCTCTGTATTAACAATTAACTATATCAACAATAAAAATCCATTTATTTGTTGTCAGCAGGACTTTGGGCTTCAATAGAGAGAATGGAGATGTTATTCACCCTATGCAAATGAAAACTCCAGTATCTATAGTCCAGGACACAGTCCTACTCCTACAAAGTGCCCTTGAGTAGCCAGTAGAGATGCTACAAAATATTTCTATAGGGCACTTAAATTTTCAGTAAATTGTGGGAAAGCAGCATACAAGCCAACTGGACAATGAAATGTAACAAGGACTTGCTAACAGGATACTTCAGGTAGAGAATTGTACCAGGTGCTTATGAGATGTATATCTATGCATAAAAAGTCACAGTGAATCTTAAAATTGTTGCTATACAGTGTTGCCAAACTCCAGCCCACCTTAAGCACTGGTAATTTTAGTTTTTATTAATTTCTATAAAGGGCCAGCACAAAGGCAAAGCAGGTAACACTGGTGTGGTGTAGACATATTTCAGGTGAACTGGTTACTCTAAATGACCACTGTGTGTAGTGTGAAACATCACATCTCTTCTTTAGGATAAGTAGTTATGACAACAAATGCACAAATTTTTAACTATATTGCCAAACCAAATATGCGGACGAGCCGATCCGCTGTGGCGACCCCTGATGGGAGCAGCCGAAAGTCAAACATTGATATAAATTTCAATTAAACTAAAAACATCCTGAATTTATGACTCATTTAATCTGCTGAGCTATTGATATACAGTTTTCCGAAGCAGCTAACAATATGATTTTATTTTTGTTTAATTCTGTTGAAAATTGAGAGGTTTTCTGTATGGAATTAATTTTAAAATAGTTGAAATGTTTGCACTTGAAACCAATATTGTGTAACATATGTTTGCAGAATAGGTCCCTTATAGGGCTATCTGACAAATACTGTACTGTTTATAGTGGTCAGACACAAAGCAGTCTACTTTGAAAGCACCTTTGAAATTTACCTTCTACCACTTTGCTTACATAACAAAACCTGCTTATGTAAAATTTGCATGTGACATATAAAATACAAAGAGAGGAAATATTATGAATGTCTGTTGTTTTGTGACAGAGGGGGAATAAATTACAGAGGAGTTTCTGCCAAATAGTATCATGCCAAGAGATTTTTTAAAAGCTGGAGAAGAGGATAAAGAATGTAATGCAATATTAGTGAACCACTAAAAAACTGAATGTGTTACTGATAACATGGTGATTAACAGTATATAATTACCTAAGAACCATAAAAATACACAAAATGCAGAGTACACAACAAAAGTTAAAGTTAGTTGAAATGAAATCACAGTATACATGCAAAATCACATAGATGAACATAGAAATAGTTAATAAGATAATGCAGACAAGGCCAATGTATGCAGCATTGCATTCACTTTGTATCACCTTGTTTGACGCTCTTTTCTGCAACTATTCAGTTCAGTTTAATTCAATTTCATTTATTTTACCTTTACTTTATGCTGCCCACAGCTCTTTTTTTGGTTGTTTGGCCTTGGAGGAACAAAGAAAAAATCTTTGTTGCTGCTATTCAGCGCAAAAGTTTATCAATAGCACCTACTGACTTTTCATCAGCAGCTCCACCCCTAAAAGTAAATTTTTTGGCTGAAAAATGGCATTATGGTAAAAAGAGTGTTTTATTACGAGTTTTTACAGTACCTTTGCTCCTATGTTTTACAAGAGTATATCTACAGTAAATAGCGAATTAACTTTAGTCATCTCCAGATGGCAGGATGGAGACAAGTACAGTATAATGTCATTAGAGTAAAGGGGAACTGTGTGCTGTATACAAGAGGGGATCAAAAACACTGAGAACGAAAATGAACATAAATACTTGTACAGATGTTATAAGTAAGTGGGATTTACAGTAAGGAAGTACAGCAAAGCCATAGAGAAAGTTTTAACCTGTTATGTACAATTGCTCTCCAGTTTTGGTGCACGATGAAGCACTATTGGGGGTCCAGCTCACCAGCAACCATTTGCCACAATTGTACCCAAGGACTTGTCAACTGTTTGCTCTGCTACACAGTGAAGCTGAAAGAGCCCGGTGGCCTTAGGTTCCTCACACCGGTTTGACTCACTTTAGTGCAATTTGTAATTGTTTTATGTTATTTATTTGTTATTTATTTGTTGGCCAGTGTTCTGGTACAATGATTATCACTCCATGTCAGTTAAATGTAGCAAGGTCACTTTTGCTGGGAGAGCACCTGAGCTGGTCAGGCAAAGGCAGAGAAGAGCAGAAGGAGTTTATGAGAAGTGCAGATATCCATAAAAAAATGCCAGTAGCTTAACTGTGAAATTGGCCTTACTATTTACTGATGCGTACCAGTCCCCTTTAAGCCATGTCTACATGCGCAGTGTTTAGCTGACACTTTTGGCCAAGATGACAATGCAAAGTTTTATATACTGAGCACGTCTCCCTAGTTAATGAGTGTGATGACAGCACTGTTTTCTATAGGATCTAAGGGACCGTCCCAAAAATCCCAAAAATACAACATGGTCTGCTTCACACATGAAGAGAATTTTCTTAAAGAGTGCAGTAAGGCACATCATCACAGTCATTGGCTTTCTCCTCACCTAAACCTGTCATCATGCAGGGGTTACATCTGGCGCAACCCCCACTCCCCTTCCCTTCCGCTCAGCAGTGCAGCTGAACTTTCTCTGATGACCTCAGTCAAAGAAGATCCCACCCACTGAACTTTCACCTACAAGACTTTCACCAAGCTTGAAGACCGAAAGTTGTACATTCATGGTGATCAGTCACTGACCCCAAAAAGGAAACCAGATTTTCAACACATGAAAACTGCTGCTTCTCACGGAAGCTTTATCTTGAAGTAGGAGGAGTTTTTCCCCAGAGGCACGCAAACACTCACAGAGCATTGTAACACTATCTCACTAAGAGGGAAAACACTGAGAAGAAGACATTAGAATTCACTGCACATTTCCAACATGAGTCAAAACATTCGCAGTGCAATAGAAGAAAAGCTGGAAAACGCTAAAAATATGAAAGAGGAGGAGAAACTCTTCAGATACAATGGGATCCTCTACCCTACAATTATGGCCCCAGAAGAGAATCTGAAAGAGTATAAAAATTTTGAAGCCAGGCCAGATGATGTCATGCTGGTGTCCTACCCAAAGTGTGGTGAGTATCTCATTTTTAGTGATGTTTGCCTTTTGCTGAGTGTTTCTTTTTATTCTTTGTTTTTGGCTGTGTGTCTGAACATGATGAAAAGCTAAGGCTATCATTGCTTAATTGCTGAAATATTGAAATCCATACATCAGGAGAGTGACAAATGTGTTATCAAAGGCAGGAGTTTTGAGTTATGTAAGAGTTTCTATTCCTCTTTCATATTCTTGGCCCTTTTCAGCATAATGTCTACCTCTGAGCAGAAATCTTTATTCATGTTGAATGTGCAGTGAATTCTGGCATCTTCTTCTCTCTCCAGCTCAGTGCTTTTCCTCTTCTCAGCCAGATGGGCTGAGTTCCTGCAGCTGTAGTGTTATGACACTCTGTGCTTTGTGTGTGTTTGTGTGTTCTGGGGAAGACATCCTCCTACTTGAAGATAAAGCTTCTGTGAGAAGCTGAAGTTTGCATGTGTTAAAAATCTGGTTTCCTTTTCAGTGCCTTTGAGACGGTCTTGTATGCTTTCCCAGATCTGTGCTTCTCCACAATTATAGCCCTGACATGTACTGAAGGCTCTTTTACCTTCATTTTGGTTTGCTTTGATATATACCATACTATTGTTCCTCAGTAAGAGAGGAAGTATTTATCCTCGTAAATTAATGGAGAATAGGTGATCCAATGCCCATTTCCTACACAGGTGGAAACAAAATGAGTTGCTAAGGTAATACACTATACCTAATGAAAGGGGAGGAATACTTTTTGAATCTCACAATTTTGATTTTACTTTTTAGTAAATTGTTGAAATGTTGATATGGAGTACACTATTTGCTGTTCAATTAGAATTTTTGAAAATGTTTTGGAAGATTAGAATCTGACAAAATAAAATGTGATAATAGTTTTAGGGGATAAATACTTTTTCAAGGCACTGTACCTGAACCAGCAACAAGCCTCATTGATGTGATTCCTAACTGTCTGCCAGGGTTCAACTGGATGGTGGGTGTATTGCTGAAGATCATCACTGCTGCCAGTGTTGAGAAGGACGAATCTAAAGAAAGGCCTTTACCAATGTTAGAGTTCCTTAACCCAGAGCAGCAGAAGGTGAGTATATCTATAATTGATGAAAACTAGAAAGAGTCCCTCAAGCATTGGTGAAATGGCCTGACGGGGATGCCACAGCTCCCATGATGTAACTCCCAGAGTCAACACATGCATACCTAAAGCATATGAGTGTCCTTCTCTCACTGCTTTGTGTGGCATCACCTGCGCAATAGTGACTCAGCATAAAGTTTACCCAACTGTTATGACATTTGACAGCAGCTATGTCCTTCTTATTTTTAGAGCCTTAGAAAGCACCCAGTCAGTCAGGATTATGAGATGCCCAAGGGCACACAGTTCACCTGACAGGTTCTCTGCTGGCCCCTTAATTATATGTTGGTAAACAGCGTAAACAAATAATATTTGTATTTGAATGCCTTTATTAACAAAAAAAGATCAATGAATAGCACATACCACAGATTCTAGCAAGGCAATGGGCTGATATGGGTTTCAAAAAGAGGACTCTGGTTTTTTAGGAAGCCTGAAGAAGAGTGGATTTCTTTTTGGTGGTGGGGGGATTGGACACCATCTGTGACTTTGTGCTACTCCATTGATGTGACTTTGACTCTCTTGCCCTTCAGTCTCTGAGTCAAGCACAATCTCCAAGATTACTTGGATCACATATGCACCCTGATAACCTGCCACCTTCTATTGCCACAAAGAAAGCAAAGGTTTGTTTGTACCATTCCTACATTTTCTAAATAAATAAATAAATACTTGGCATTGTCCTAACTGTCTGTGCATTTTCTGTACAACCAATGCCTCTAGGAGATGATACCACTAAGAAAAATATGGAATGGTTGAGAGTTCAAATCTCAGAAAGGCCTCTGCTGTTGTACTCTTTAGAAACATAATGTGAAATACAGGACTGTGTAAATGACTAAAGTGTGAAACCATATACTTCATAAACCACTCTGCAGAAATTTTTGGATAAAATAATCCAATACAATGAAATAAATTCCCTGCTGATCCTCCAGGGGAAGTTAATATACCATTTAATGGAATGAGGCTATGTTTTTTAAGGTTTACCTGGTTACACATTTGTGTTAAAAACTTTCTGTGCATTAGAATGTTAAAAATATAAAACAAAAAGATCCATTCAAGGGCCTTTATCTGTTTTCCAAAGAATTTCAACATATGTACTCTTTAACTCTTATCAGATGTTGGTGGTTTTCCGAAATCCTAAAGACACCTTGGTGTCCTACTACCACTTTTGCAACTCCAATCCCGTGCTGCCGACTCCAGAATCCTGGGACAAATTCTTCAAGGAGTTTATGCAAGGAGATGGTATGTGGGCACAATAAAAAAGTGTGTGGAGAAGTTTGTGTACTGCATGCTGTTATGCACACAGGGAGGATTTCCACCACTACCCTGGGAGCTTCAAACAGATCTGTCAACTGAGTGCTGTGTCATACTGTACTTTATGTGCAGTTTCATGTGTATGCATTTCTATGGGGCTTCCAGAATGAGGGTCACATTAGGAAAAGTGACATCTGGGTGACACAGGCTGGAGACAGGGGGTAATCTAAGGCTGTATTATCACTTTGATACTCATAGACCTGTCCATGAATGTGCTTGTGAGCTCCAATGAGATTGAATGCAGAGGTCTGTGCATCAAGTCTGGTGTTAAGATAAGGGTGCTGAAGAAAGGAAAGGCTACTGACAAGGTATTCTCACACAGGGAGTACACTGATTCCATTTACCTTGGACAATCCAGTGAAAAACTTATTGACAATTCAGGCAGTGAGTTTGTGGGGGGCTAGCAGCAGTGGATAAGACAGGACTTTTAGGTAAGTTTAAATGATGCGTACAGCAGTGTAGCATCCTGCCAAGACTTCTCTGTCCTCTTTTGGTTTATGAAGAAAGTTTATTGGCATTCCAGAAAAAGATAAGCTCTTACCTTCACACATGACTTGGTGTACCTTGCGCCTTGGGCAGTATAGCCTTGTGCAGATAGAGAAACAAGCTAAAGTTACCCTTGATGAGCTTAGAGAGAAGTCAGGGTTGCACAAAGAAGGGAAGTTTTGCAACAGAGGGACTCATGTGATTCTAGGATGACTAAAAGTAGTGCTTACCGGCTGCAGTGGGTCAGACACAGTTCCACCACCAGCGTAATATGGTGATTGCTACAGCAGCTTCAGGAAGAACAGGATTGGGAAACTTTCAGTTACGGCTATACAGCATGACAAAGGTCCAGGAGAACTAGAAATGTAAGCTCATACAGAAAGATGTGTACATGCAGTAAGAGAAAGAATGGTTGGCTTGAATGGTATGGATCCAGTGGCAGAGAATGTAGACCAGGTGGGAACGAGGACAGAGGCATAAGGTGTTGTGGGCAGAGTCCTAGACAACAGATTTCTAACATTTAAGTGTTTATTCAGTTTATAATGTGCTGCATAATCCTTTCAACCTGTACATCATCTAACAGAGTGGGTGATAATACATAGCTGCATCCGCCTGCTAGGATGGCAGTCCATAGGATTTGTCAAGGAAGTGTGATTTTGTGGGAAGTGTTTTCCTGACACACTTTAGGGCCTCTGATACCCATTGACAAACATCTGAATGGCACAGCACATATGAACATTCTTGCTGAGTTCATCTTTTCATGGATACAGTTTGTACATACCTAGATTGACACTTCCAATATGTTTGCAGGGACATGACAGAGCGTTTTTACCCTTCCTGCCTTCATTCCTTTCACACATTTCAACCAGTAGTACATTTGCTTGGATGTTTCAAATGCTCCTCAACAAAAAGTGTGGGTTGAAGAAAGGACATCTAGATGGGTGTTCTGTGACAGCTACAGTATATAATGCTGCTGGCTAAACAACTTGAAAAAAACAAGAATTTAGATTTTTTTATTATCCTGTGTCTTTGGAGAAAGAAGTTTCTCCAAAAAAAACATATCTGTGGCTGGGATGTGTTATCATTCTCTTTTAAACCATACACATTTAATCTCTTTTTGTTTTGCTGTCCACAGTGGGTTGGGGTTCCTATTTTGACCATGCGCTGGCTTGGGAGAAACGCATGGATGACCCCAACGTGATGATTATAACCTTTGAAGAGATGAAGAAGGTAACGTGCTGAAAGGCTTCTTCTACAGCTGCGTTTCATAGCTGCTTTGCATAAAGCAGTCACACTACTTCACTACATCTCCAACTCTTAGCAAATCACTCTCTTAGCAGATATAGAAAGACTAGACTCATGAGGAAGCAAGGTGGTAGAAACAGCACACGTGTGTGCATTTCAGACTTTTGCTTCAGTTATACTGTAAATTCGTAATGGCATACAATACAATTTCCTACAATAGACACAGATTTTTTATTACAGTACATTGTATGCTACTGCACTGTATTTTATTAATTTTGATATTTATTAACACTGCAAAATTGATTCTTTTGAATAAAATTCAGATTGAAATGTGTTACAGCAAAGTTTTTATTTGGATATGTAAGTATTCATTTTCAAGAGCTTTTAAAGCAAAAAATTGGGTATCGAAACTTTAGATACCATGGGTTTACTGCATCAAAGCTTTTCTAGCCAGAAATTAAGAAAATTAATTTTGTTTGAGGCTGGCAAAGGGACCCAAGTATACTTTGTACACTCCTAGGCTCTGACTTTGGACATGGGCTTGAATTCAGTTCATTCTATATGAATTTGCCTGGTGTACTTTCCAGGGTCTACCCTGATTCACACATTTTGCTTCTGGGATAGGCTGTAGTCCACTGAGGCCATGCAAAGAATCGATAGACTGATGAAAATGTAAATACATTTTAAATAGGACTTAATGTGTTAATAAGAGTGCTCTCAGATGATAGAAATAGTTTCTTTAATGCATCAACAGCTGTTTATGTGACAAAGATATGAAAGGAGTTATTTATTTATTTACTTTTTCTGATTATGTCACCAAATTCAGGACTTAACCAAAGGGATTCAACAGATCTCCAAGTTCTTTGGTTTCAAGCTGAGTGACGAACAGGTCCAAGCTATCGCCCACGAGAGCATGTTCCGTAACATGAAGGACAGCAACAAGGAAAAATTTGGGAAGATGGTCAATGTAATCTTCAGGAAAGGTATTGCTGGATAAATTCTTCCCCTTTGTACTTTCAGGGGTTCATTTAATGAGTATGTTGGGATATACAGGGGAGTCCAGTCAATGACAAGGTGTGGAGCATTGCTGGATGACCTTGAAGCCTATTATATCACTGCATAGTTACTGATAATCATTTTAGTTAAACATTAACTTTTGATAATAATACACACTGCAGCAAGTTGTGAGTATTGAGTTAAATAAAGACAGTAGGCAGTTTACTGTAATGCAGCATTTATTACAACACAAGACAGCAATGAGTGGTACAGCCAGGTGAGGTACACAGAAATTTTACTCTTTCAGCCTGAAAAATGCAATCAAGCCTGAGTTGGAAACTGGAGGGATGTATACATACCCATAGTAAAACTGAGAAATATTTTCCACCTGTTCCTTTCATTTTCATCATCCGCTTGTACAACACAGGGTTCATGATAACTGAAAAATATGAATCAGTAATTTATTAATTTATTTCTAAAGAATGAAGATTACTATGCAATGGACTAGTGTCCCATCCAGTGTGTATTGCTCTTTGCCTGGTACCCAGTTATTCTGGGATAGCCTGTGAATTGCTGTGACCCTGACCAAGATAAATGGTTGATGACAATGAGTGAGTGAATGAATGAGTTATTCTTAATGTACATCTATGCTGTATTTAACGAATAAACCTTGTAGGTAATGTAATTTAGTGCTACCTGCTCAGCTGGAGTACTGTGACTTATACAGGGGATTCCTGCTTTCTGGATGCTGATATTTCACTCCAGGTGAGGTTGGGGACTGGAAGAATCATTTCAGCGAGGCTCAGAGTCAGGAGATGGATGCAGCGTTTGAGAAGCACCTGGCTGGCACCAGGCTGGGGGCCCAGCTGAAATATGACGTGTACTGCAAGTAGAGTGTCGACTAGATGGCGGTCTGATGGCAGCTCAACAATGGCAGTGAAGTGAAGAAAGGGAAGAACAGAAAGTGGAAGAACCGAAGAGAATATTTTACAACACTATGCCTCATATATACAATCTGAAGGGAACTGTGACAGTAACAAATAATATTAAGAATGCATTACTAGATTGCAAGAGGACACACCCACCGTACTCAGTCGGGGCATTAATGAAGGGGTTTCTGTTATCGGAATTTATAATTTTAAAACACTTTTATTTATCACTTTTATATTATACTGACAGAAAGTGCATTTAAAGTGAATTAAACGAACCGCTATTTTATCATTTCTATATATGCTTCCATGTGCTTTTAATTCAGGTAGACATCTGTTTTAATGATACCTCACATAGGGATTCGCAGCATCTTTTTATAATCTGAAAAATTTGATTATTTCTCTATTTTTATGTAAACAGATAGGAGTGTCAATAAAAGGCTTGTTTTCTTTCAGTGGGTTTTTACAATGTTGTGTTTACTGGTTCCTCGGCTTACCAACACAACGCGAACCAAAAGTTTCACTTTCACTTTCCAAAAGTCTCATTTTATTTGCAACTTCAGTCCCTCTGTTTCCTCATTTCCATTGTTTTTGTGATATATTCTTTACTTTACCAGTGAGACCATTTGTCACTAACTGAACTTTTTTTTTAAGTATCATTGGTCAGTAGTGAACTTTTGAACCCAAATCTGTGGCATATAATTTATTAGTCATTAACTGGGCATTTTAATGTGCTCAGCTGACATGCAAACTGCAGTTTTTAGCAGTAAAGAACCAATCATGGGGTGACAAAGATTCCTGTACAGCACATGGTAACTATGTCCACTTCACCTACCCTCTACAGTGAGGAACAATGATGACATCTGGACCCACTTCTTTCTTGATATCTGCTCACTGAGTATTGTTGACTCTGCACTTGACTGCAAGCAGAGAGGACACAACACAACAAAGTGAGCAAACAATTTAAATAGCAAAAATGTAAGGATATGTTGGACAAATGGTGTTATTAGAATGGAAAGTGACAAAACACCAGAAAGCATTCTTCTAAACAGCTGAATAATGCATTCCTGCAGTCCTGTTTGGTTTGTATGCACTTCACTGCTATCTCTTGGCTTAGGGGATAAACAATAGGCTAGAAATTGACATTTAGAAAATACACAAGCAATGAAATATATAACTACTTTAAAACCTTTTTAAGGAAAACGGCGTGTACCTTTGAAAAGTTGTAACTTGACCATTCTTAAGTTGTCAAATCATAAGTTATGAACTTTTGTAAAGAAGCCAGCCATTTGACTTTTTGACAGTTTTTAATTTTGTTGATGATGGAAATATTTGTCTTTATGCAGTTTTACTACACTTATTATTTACTACAGTTTATTATTGTGCTGTTGAGTAGCAAAATGCTACATAATTATGTGGTCACCATTACCTAAACCTGAACTTAAGCCATAAAGTAACACAAAGTACAAAATACTGAACAAAATTAAAGCTAGTTTGAATAAAATAATTTCAAATAATTTTTATGAAGTGCTTTTCTCACCAGACTGACTCAGGGCTAAACAGGGCTCCAAAGAGTAGGAGAAAGCGGCAGTTGTAGAAACTATAAAGTAAGCCAAACTGGGGCTGAGGAGAAGACAACAAAAGACTTCCAACAAAGAAAGGGAGAAAAATAAAGCTCTCTGGATCCAAGAACTAGTGACTGCTCACCCTCCTGAGCATTCTTATGTGGTGACAAGGGACCTGTGAATATGGCAAAAGCAAAAAGAGCTGTTCACAGGATATCAATAAAAGATAAAAATGAAAACTATGATCAACATGATAACCAAATATAAAGTTAATACCTGACAAACCGACAACTAAAGGTACAGTATGCGAAGAAACATTCAACAAAAAACTAAGAAATGTGCCAAGAAGAGATAAAATATAAGCTTTTGTATATGTGCTAATAGTAAAATCTAATCAGCTCTTCAAAGTTAATAAAAATGAAATATGGGGAAAGCAAACTGTGTAACATGTAACAATCAGTTAATGTTTAATTTGAGCAGGGTATGGCATACTGTACATATTGCATAATGCTGACAAGGTAAAGGTGTATAGTAATGAATTTACATCATACCACCTTGCATGACTTGCTTTTTTCCTACTACTTAGTGACTGCATTTGCAGTAGATACGTTTCAGTTACAAAACATTATATATATACATACATATATATATATATATATGTCTTTCTGCAAAGCTAGGCAAACATAACCAAACAGAAAGAGTTTTTGGAGCATATATATATATATATATCACTTAACATTTATTTTATGCTCCAAAAACTCTTACTGTTTATTTATGTTTGCTTAGCTTTGCAGAAAGACAAAGAAGAAAGATTGGCTACTGAAGGCTGATTTTATTTCAGGCATTATGGGATTCATACACAGGAACTTTTAATATTATTAGCCTGACACCTTTGTCCAAAGTAATGTTTAATGTTAGGTTTGTATACTGACATGCTTGCAATAATTTACCCATTTTTACAGCTGAGTAATTCTTATTGTATAAATTAACTACCTTGAACAAGGGTATTATAGTAGGATTTAAACCCAGGTCTTCAACAGCTCTGCCACAGCTCCAACCATTGGGCTGCCCCAAATATCTAAATGGAATCCATATTCATAACATAATTTCTTGAAGATGAATCTTCTCTAATGAATATACAGTATTTCAGTATGTGAAATATTTATGAAACAAATGAGCTGGTGGTTGATCTTGGCCATGTTGAGAATGCCTTGTTCACTTTTGTAAATACTTGGAGGTTTACACCAACAGCAAACCACAGTAAACTTGTTTCACATCACCGATGCAGCCTGGTGAAAGACGCAGACTCACGGAATTTATCAAGAAAGAAGGTTCTGTTATGAGACAGAGCCCACATTCAGTAGAGGCCATAGGGCAAGCTTAACCCATAATAGACTGTGGCTCTCATCCCCTAAAAGAAATGATCACCACCATTTTTAGCCACCAGGTTATTCAGCATTGGTGCACAGCGAATAACACTTTTGCAGGTCCTGTCTACACAGTGAAGCTGAAAGAGCCCGGTGGCCTTAGGTTCCTCACGTTACTTTGTCTAGCTTTAATGTAATTTGTAATTGTAATTCTTCTATACTATGGATTATTTATTGATTATTGACTTGTAGGGCAGCACTGTGGTGCTGCTGCCTCACAGCCCCTAGGCAAGTGTGGGTTTGAGTCCAGCTCAGTCTACATTGTGTAAGCCTGTTCTCCCTGTGTCTATGTGGGTTTTCTCTGGATGCTCTGGTTTCCGCTCATAGTCCAAATAAATTTTTTTCAGATTAATGAATCGTTCTAAATTGCCTGTTGTTTGTATGCAGCTATGTGTGGTCACCCTGCAATGGGCTGGTATCTCATCCAGGGTGCCGATTCATAGTCTGGTGTTCAGTGTTTTCAGGATATGGACTGTATCATTGCAACCCTGACCACAGTGAAGCAGTTTGGAATATTGGATCAGTAGTTGTTTATTTATTTGAACATGGACTTGTTTTTATGTGTCTTCTGTTTAAGCTGCTGTACATGTGAATTTCCCTGCAGGTAAGAACAAAGTTGTATCATTTCCCTATTCCAAATCACCAATTGACAAAACAAATATGAAATGCTCTTTCATGGGATTTGTTATGTAACCTTTGGGTGGACTCTCCACTAAAAACTGGGCTCAATGACTGTAGCAAAATGAATGAAAAACACCTCTCCCTGGTTAATGATTTCAAGGACAATATTACATCCGAAAGGGACTGTTTTAAAACTACCAGAAATGTAAGTCACTGGACTTCATGAGATTTGAGACTTATCCTTATGTACTGACCTTCAGTTGCTGTTGCTCTCTGCACATAAAGTCATCATAATACATGGCTTCCCTCTGGAAGAGGAATGGCACATCCCCATCAGCAATACTTCTTAGAAGCCCCATACACAGAAAATTTCACTCTCTGAACTTCTGCCTACTGAACTTCTACCTACAAAACGTTCATCACTAAAGCTTAAAACTGACAAATGAACCTCTTTGTCAGTCACCGGCCACTGAAAGGAAACAAGTTTTTCAACACATGCCAACACAAGCCAAGAAACTTGCCCTTCTCACGCAATCTTTATTTGGTCATGGGAGGTTTTTAGTTCCCTTGTGACACATGAGAGAGATAAAGTATAATAAGGCATCGTAAAATTCCAGCTGCAGGACCAGCCCATCTGCAGAAGAGGAGAAGCACTGAGCTGCGCTGAGAAGAAGAAACTAAAATTCACTGCAAATTTCCAACATGAGTAAAAATTTTAGCTCAGATACAGAAGAAAGGTTGGAAAAGGCTAAGAACATGAAAGAGAAGGAGAAACTCTTCAGATACAATGGGATCTTTTACCCAGTACTTATGTGTCCTGAAGAGAATCTGAAAGCATACGAAAATTTTGAAGCCAGGCCAGATGATGTCATGCTGGTGTCCTACCCAAAGTGTGGTGAGTATCTCAATTTTAGTGATATTTGCCTTTTGCTGGGCGGGATGGCATAAAAAAAGCCTTACACCAGGCAAGATGCTGCAGAATGTTTCTTTTTGTGTGCTTGCGTTGCTGTGTGTGACTGAACAACATGCAAAAGTAAAACCATCAGAGTTTACTTGCTGAAACATTAAAGTCCAAAACTGTGGGGACTGAAAATGCATGATGCACACATCTTGAAGAACGTGCGAGGCAGGAGTTTCAAGCTGTGTAGTAACTCAGACTATAGGGTCAGCTTATCAGTTATATCTGTTGGGTTTTGTGTAAACGACCAGACACACAGTGAATTGTGATACAAATGTGTATTGGCAGCTGAATGTTTCCATTGCAATAACTCGGGTTCTGCATTTCACCCAAGGGGACAATAGCAAGGTCATTCCTCTTTCCAGAGCTGGACACAAACCCCATCAATGCTTCTGCCAACTATTTTTCAGGATTCAACTGGATGATGGGTGTACTGCTGAAGATCATTTCTACCAGTACTGGGAAGGAACTATCCAAAGAAAGGCCTTTACCAATAATAGAGTTCCTTAGCCCCGAGAAGCAGAAGGTATGTCTATAGTTAAGGAAAAACTGCCTCAGATATGGCAGTCCCACCAGGGGTTTGCAGTTTTGTGATTCCAAGAATTAATGCAAGTTCAGCCAATGCTCACATTTATGCCAGGACTCCTACTGTGCAGGGACTTTTCTCTGTCCTGCTGGCCATTCTTTCCATCACAAGGCCATATACTTCTGTTATGCCCATATGCTCCTTGCTCCACCTGCCCCTCCTGATCACCATTATTACCTTCTTTATTACTCTCATTATTACCTCTTGTGTTCCTCCGATGACCTGTCTCTGTTGTTTATGTGTTAGGTATTTAAGTCCTCTGTTTGTGCCAGCTCTTTGTCAGATTGTGACCGTGTTTTCTTGTGCCTGTTTTGTGATAATGTTTTCTGCTAATTTCACCGGTTTTGATCCTGTTTTCTCTTCACCCATTTGTGTCTGAGGAATTGGATTTCCCCGTATTAAACCAACTTCACTTCACTGAGTCTGCGATTGGGTCCTGATCTAAAAATCTGACAATTTATTGCAATAGCCTGCAGTTGTTTGCAATTCCATGAAGTCCAGATTAAAAAATCATTAAGATAAGGATTGTAAGTGTGCGGGGGGGTTAGGACGGGTTAGATGGGCGTTAGGATCCCCTTTATGAACTAAGCTCCTGGTATTTGGCACTGTGTGTGTTATATGAACCATTCTGATTTCTGGGTATATTTTCACATTTCAGTTTCATGTCAGAAATAACAGCCATAAATGGTGTGAAAGTTTCCAGTGTTTTGCATGACAGTAGGATAAACACCCTCACACAGCAACAAATGCTGGCTGGTGAACCTTATGCTGGTGACAGTCTGGATGGCCCCTTTTTGGCCTGGAGAACATGATGTCCATTTCTTCTGTAAATGATTTGAAATGTTAGACAGCAATACACATTTCCATCATGCATCAGCCCATTTCAGATGGGCTCAAGCTCAGAGAAGCTGGCAGTGTTTCTGGTTGTTTTTATTTTGGACCTGCACTGTTAATAGTGCAGTCTTACCTTGCATTTGTGGATGCAGCAATGGACGATGTTTACTGACAACAGTTTGTTAAAATACCCCTGAGCCCGTGTGGTGATGTCTATTTCAGAAGCAGGCTGATTTTCAGTCGCTCACTGAGGAGCATTGTTCATAAACTGCTGGATTATTAGCTGATATGGTTTTTGGCAAAATAGTGAACTTTGACCCACCCTTGCTTGTAAAGGCATTTCCTGGATGGTCCTCTTATACTCAAGCTTGTTTTTAATCACCTGTTTCAGGTGTTTTTTGAACACATCGCAAAGTTCCTAGTCTTAAAGTTCCACTGTCTCAGAAAGATCAGTCTGGTGCCTACTTCTCCAGCATTGGTCCATCAGGTTAATGACTGAAGAAGCAGTTTTTAATTCTTGAATATATACGTTGCTGTATGTGATGCTCTTCTACTAGTTTATTTGAAATTGAAACATTGCTTCTTAGTGTGCGGAAAAATAATGGGCATTAATACAACAAAATTAGCATTTTTATGTTACTCAACCTTTTGTTTGGATTCTTATTGCATAATCGCCCCATTCACTAAACCATTTACACATGTACATACTTGGCCAATAACTCTGATTCTGATGAACTTTTACTCTCACTTCTAGTATTTACTATGATGTAATGATAATGATTGTTGGTGAATTATTTTGTAAAATCATCTTTTTTTATTGGCATTGTGCCACAGAGAGTAGCACTGCTGTCTCACAGTACCTGGGTTGGTTTGGTGTGAGTTTGAGTCCGTGTGGAGTTTGCATGTTCTCCCCATGTCTATATGGATCTCCTGCAGGTACTCCAGTTTGCTCCCATAGTCCAAATACATGCATTTCAGCTTAGTTGGTAACTCTAAAAGGACCATAGTGTGTGACTGGGCATGTGGCTGTGCTGTGATGGACTGGCATCTCATTCAGGGTGCAGTTTCATAGCCAAATGTTCTGATTTTTGGATAGCCTCTGGACCAGAGTGACCCTGACCAGGATAAAGTGGGAAAGATTATGGAAACAATAGATGAATGGACCTTATTCATGTTGTTATGTAATTGTCTCATTATTTCCTGAAATTTTAAGGCGAGGAAATAACAAAAATAGCAAAAATGATATTACACTTTTTTAAAAGTACTGTTGGTATTTCAGTCATTTTGGACTGCAACATTCACAGAGAAGTCTGGATGATCCTGGTGGAACTGGTTTGGGCACATTGGCCTGTGTATGATGTCACAGCTTGCAAAAAGGAGCAACTGATGCAATAAATGTTTGGAGTGTTCTGACAGGTTGTATGGATGTAACACTGCCAGAATCAGCACTTGCGTGACTTGAGAATACGGGAGTGCCCTGCTTTCGTCACTCCATGTGACAAAACCTGTAGTGACTCGGCACAATTTACACAACTGTTGCAACATCTGCTAATGGCCACATTTTCACTTTTTTTTTGGCCTTTGCAAGCACACAGTCAGTCAAGTTTTCAAAATACCCAAGGGTCCACAGATCATGTCACACAGGCCCTTAAAAGCAGGCTTGTGAATAGCATAAACAAGCTGGATTAATATTTAAATGTCTGCACCTACCAATAAATATTTGATTGTTATTAGCAAATCAAAAGGAATAAATTCAAAAAACCACAAATTCTGAGAAGACAAAGTGCTGACATGGGTTTCAGAAACAGGGTTGTTTGCTATTTTGGGAACCTTGCAGAGAAATGGTGATGTGGGGGGCTTGGATGGAGTACAGTGTGCACAGTTATGACCCTCTCTGACCTTCTGCTGAGATGCAGATTTCTGCTTCAGACATAGTGAATCACTTTGGATTCTCCACATCATAGCCCAACTCCCGCACGCTTTCCAAAATTCTGCCATGGCCACAGCAGACGTGCACCTCAGGCCACTGTTGTTACAGCAGTGCTGTTTTGCTGATGTGACTTTCACTTTCTTGCCTTCCAGTCTCTGAGTCAAGCCTCATCTCCAAGATTCCTTGGAACACACATGCCCTTTGGTTACATCCCACCCTCTTTTACTGCCAAAAAAACCAAGGTTGGTATGAACCATTTTTACATTATCATACAGGTGTTAATACTTCAGTTGCTTAATACTTCAGCTTGGCCTTTTGCAACTGAATTTGTTTGTTGGTTGTGGGATCATGTAATCCGAGTGTAGGGTGTATCCTGAAAAATGCACATATTCTTTTCAAAGGGTTTTAAATCCAGCAGAGGACATCTCCAGTAAAAACATAACCATTAAAAATGGAAAGGCTGAGGGCTCAAATCCCAAATTAGGCCCTTTGATATAAAGCTGACTGAAATGAAGCTATGGTGTTTAATGATTCATTCAAATACACAAATACCTACGTAATGATTCATTTAAATACATAAAAAACATTACGACTCTTACAGGGATTGTTCATCTTTTCCAAAGAATTTTAACTTATGTGCTTTTTATTGCTTGTCAGATGTTGGTTGTTTTCCGAAACCCTAAAGACACCTTGGTGTCCTTCTACCACTTTTGCAACTCCAATCCTGTGCTGCCGACTGCAGAATCCTGGGACAAACTCTTTGAGGAGTTTATGCGAGGAGATGGTATGTGGGCACAATAAAAAAGTGTGTGGAGAAGTTTGTGTAACGGATGCTGTTATGCACACAAGGAGGATTTCCACCATTACCGTGGGAACTTTAAACAGATCTGTCAACTGAGTGCTATGTCATGCTGTACTTTATGTGCAGTTTCATGGGTATGCATTCCTATGGGGTTTCCAGGATGAGGGTCACATCGGGAAAAGTAACATCTGGGTGGCACAGGCTGGAGATGGGGGGTAATCTAAGGCTGTACTATCACTTTGATACTCATAGCCCTGTACATGAATGTGCTTATGAGTGCAGAGGTCCAGGCAACAAGTATGGTGTCATCAACCACAAAATAGGCCTTTATGGATAAACTGACAGTGACTGCATTTTCCGTCCTAAGATGGAGATGAATTTTCCAATTGTTTGAGAGACTTATTGCATAGCCTAATGATAGGTTCCATTTTAGCATAGAGAGGAAACTGATTCCATACACAGTGAAGCCAATGAAAAATTTAGGCAATTTATTTGATAGCAGTTTGATGGAAATGGTTATGATTCAGACAACTTGCAAAAAACTAGAGTGATCGCTAGTTGTAGCTGATGAATCAGTGTTTCCTGGTAGGTTTAAATATTGTGTGTGAATGAGGATGGCGTTCTGCCAAGGGTTCTGTGGCTCCTTTTGGTTCATGAAGTTCCAAAATCAACTATTGTGCCATTTGAAAGAAAGAAAAGCGTTTGCCACTGTAGTGGTGCTAGTGGCTTTTGAAAAAACAACATATGCATTATTTCTCATGCCAGTACATCAAGATCCAGAGTGCGGTGCAGTGTAAGCTGACAGAGGAAGAGGCATGTGTACCAGTGAAGACAAAATGGATAACTAGCAGCACGGACCACCTGAAAAGAAGAGCCCAGACATAAGGTCTCATGAGTAGAGTTCCGGAGAGCACAGTCTAGCATATTAAATTCTTGATCCAAGCAGTTTCAGGTGTACTGCCTAATCCATCCACTCCACAGCTGTAGGTCCTGCAAGGACATTTATAGTATGTTGAGTATCACAGGGAGCTGGATTAGGAAGGCTGTGAAACTTGCTACTGGTGCTTTAGAAAAAGATAACTGGATGGGTGTTGTTACAGTTCTTGCTTTTTTCCTGGTGGGGAACTGTCATGTTCCTGTTCGCGCGGTCTCTCCATAGGGGTTTGGCGTTTGACAGGTCCGTCAGAGCCAGGATTGGTCCGTCGGCGGATGACGTCACCCCTGCAAGCGCTTATCTGCGCGGACCACCATGGAGGCAGCGGCAACAGCTTAGTCTTGGTCGTTTTTTCTGGCATTCTATGTCTAGCTGGGGATTTTGCTGTTTGCCCTTATTTGTACAGTGTTGGCACCGGGGAGTGTACAACCCTCGATGTACCTGTTGCTAATGCTTAGCGATCTGTTGTATTCACAACCACTTTAAAACATCAGGTGTAGTGGCGGTCTTCCACCCTTATATTTGTTTGGTGATTTCTATAGTGGAGGTCGACTGGGCTCGAGTTTGTCATTTGTTTTCTTTTCTTTTCGTGGCCGAGGTCGGGATGTCCGTTTTGTTTTGTTGTTGTTTTTGAGCTGGGAACCGCCTATGTTCTGTAAAATTGTTTGGAGCCTGTTTCTGGTTTTTGTTTGTTTGTAGATGTCTGTATATAATTCCATCACTCCCCACTGTAAATAAATTTCACTTGGTCACTGTATCGGGTTCATTGTTAAAGGGGGTTCTTCCCTACTGCCTACATTTGCTTTCTTTTCCTTAAAATGCTACGATCCTCAATCCTGGTCCCCTAGCCAACGAGCCGGGTCGTAACAGTGTTGGTGTCATAAACTCATAGAAGTGTGGGCTAGATGATGGGCTGAGAGGTGGAGCTTATTTACAGTTTATTCACAGTTCACTGATGTCGTGCAAACAGGGAGGTTTGATGTGTTGATGGAGAGAGTAATGCAGAAACCTATGAAATGACATTTACTAGAGTCCACAATTTATGGTTTGAACTATGGCCCTTTATACTTTATACCAGGATGGCTAATTTGCAACAGGTGTGATAGAAGGCTGCTCCTCCTTAATAGTGGGGGTAGGAAGCTGTTATGCTGGTCTCCCAGACTCTGACAGTTAGCCAGATTTATGATTATGAAACCATGTGTAAGAGCTATGGAATGCTGGTATCCAAAATGCAAAAAAAAAACCAGTTGGCTTCTTTGACATAACACTGCTTTGGACAAAAAGACTAAAGCAGGGCTGTGATGGATATGTGTGTAACTTGTATCTTGGTCACACACTGTGACAACTGGCCAAGTATATTTGTCAGTGTTTCAAACCCTTAAACCTTCTCCAAAAAGATGTACCTGTAGGTAGGATCTGCTAGTCATTCTCTTTGAAAGCATATACATTTTACCTCTTTTTTTGACATCCACAGTGGCTTATGGTTCCTACTTTGACTATGCGCTGGCCTGGGAGAAGCGCATGGATGACCCAAACGTGATGATTGTGACCTTTGAGGAGATGAAGAAGGTAACATGCTGAAAGGCTTCTACTACAGCTGAGTTTAATAGCTGCTGTGCAGAGTCCAGACACACCACTCTGTTAGCAGGTATAGATGAACCACTGATGGTATAAAGAACTTTTCACCTGTTGCCAGAATGTGTAATGACTGCCTTCATCTAGGGAAACAGACACTACCTATTCAGA
>CM030889.1:13062831-13081792 GCA_018136845.1 Heterotis niloticus
CAAGCATTAGGCTAAAGTAACATGGATCCATCCACAAAAATCGACTAAAAAAAAAAAAATCAAGTACAAAGTGTAAAAATTGGTTACACTTTTTATACAGAACAAGAGATGCCACCTGTAGTTAAATAGCACAGAAATTTGCTGGGAATCTCAGACTTTCTTTACTCTTGAAAAAAGTAATTAACCACATTGTCCCCAGTGGGATGTAAATTTAAGTCAGTGTGCAGGTAGGTATGAGAGTGTAATGGTGTCCATACATTGTTTGCCTTGCCCTCTCACATATTTAAGAAATGGGGACTAACAGCATTTTGGCTGTAAGTCTTTCTATCATCACATGAGCAGGTCGATGTGTTGTGTCGCACTGGGCTATGCAGTGTGAAAGTTACTGGTAGTTTCTTAAGACAAGATATTTTGAACTGACCAAATAAGAACAGCCTACTGTATAAATGGATAAAGCCTTTTTAAAAATCTTCATGTCTGACATTGAAAGTTGTCAGATGAAAATAGATGATAATGATCAAGTGGTAGTCAAGTGACAAATGTGCCAAGAAAAGCATGACAGCTTTGAAAGACTGTAATTTGCTTGCATCGTTGGACATGGGTTGGATCTGAGCTCAGCCTGGAGTCTGCATGTTCTTGCCATCCATTTTGGCGTGAGGTTCCACCCATAGACTAGAACCCTGTGTTTCAAACAACTGATAACTCAGAACTGGATGTGAGTATGAGAGTGACTGTGTGGGCTACTAGGGTGTACCTTCTCTACCCCGATAACGTTTGCTTCCGGAATATGCTCTGGATCTCCTAGGCTGGGCCTTAAATACAGAGTAACTCAACATAGATTTTGCCAGTAAGTCCACTAGAGGGCGTCACCTCCACACTTTTGTCTACCTCCAATTGCACTCTTCCAGCTGTGTTTTTATTTTAAAAACTTACTTCTTACACCTTATATCATACTTTATCTGTACAGAGATCAAACAACCTTTTTAAACCCAGGTTGTCATGGTGCCATTGTACTCCAGCTTTGACCAGAATTTCTGACAATTCTGTAAACCCTGTTGTTGAACCTGACCTCCAGTGAACCTTGTTGACCTGTCCTTTTGCATATTGTCAGACTAGGTTTGTTACAGTCAGACCATGTCATTTGAGATTGTTACAGTACTTCTGCCCGAACCTGCCTTTCTGTTTGTTTCAGAGTGCTGTTGTTGTCTGTTTCCAAGGTGTTCCTGTGGCAACCCCGTTGATCTATCTTGTGGCAGTTCCGTTGACCAATCGGATCATGCCTTCTGTTCTGTTTCCAAGTGCTCCTTGGGTATTTAAGTCTTGTGTTTTGTTACTGAGTTTTGACAGATTGTCATGTAGTCACTTTGCTGTCCGTATCAATTTTGTATGTCCTATCTTCTGTTTCGTGCTTTGTAAGAATTGTGACCACATCTTTGAGTATGTTTTCTAGACCCTTCTATGAGCCTAACTTCTGGTCTAGTTCCATTTACTTTCATGCTTGATTTCTGGACCAGCTGTGTTTATTGCCAAACCTCACTCTGAAGCTGAATTTCTGATCTAGTCCCTTTTCAAAGAGAGTCAAAAGAGTTTATTTGTTACGTACATGGTTGTATACCATGTAGTGAAATGTGCTCTGATCCAGGATAGACTGTGCATGAAAATTTACAATGAAAAATAAAACAAACAACCGAACACCAAGAAGAAAAGAAACAAACAGCAAATAGATAAATAAGTAAAAATAAATAGAAAAGATGATAAATAAATAAATAAATCGGTAAAGAAACCTTAAGATGCACTGGAAGGACAGTGACAGTGAGAGGAGTGGTCACAGAATATTGAAGACCCTGGTCTGTGAGGATTGTGATAGCATGTCCGAGTTCAGAAGTCTTATGGCCTGTGGGTAGAAGCTCCTCCTGAGCCTCTCCGTTCTGGCCATAACGCTTCTGAAGCGTTTGCCTGATTTCAGCAAGATGAATAGATGGTTGCTGGGATGAGACAGGTCACCGACGATCCTAGTCGCTCTGGTCCTGCATCTCCTGGTGTAGATGTCGTGTAGGGATGGCAGATCAGATCTGGTGCAGCGTTCCGCTGCCCGGATCACTCTCTGCAGTGCCTTGATGTCTCGAGCACAGCTATTCCCAAACCAGGAGATGATGTTCTGAGTCAGAACAGTTTGTACAGCACCAGAGTAGAACGTTTTAAGGATCGCCGGAGAGACCTGTAGCTTCCTCAGCTGCCTGAGGTGGTAGAGCCGCTGCTTTGCTCTACTGGCCTGAGCTCGGATGTGTACAGTCCATGTCAAGTCTTCAGTAACATGAACGCCCAGGTATTTGTAACTGCTCACCCTCTCCACTGCAATCCCGTTGATTTTGAGGGGGGTGTAGGACCGCTGCTGTCGCCTACCAAAGTCCACCACCATCTCTTTAGTTTTGCCGACATTCAGTTGGAGGCAGTTCTCCTGGCACCGTGATGCCAAATTCTCCACCTCCTCCAAGTATGCTGTCTCATCGTTGTGGGAGATGAGGCCCAGCACCCCCGTGTCGTCAGCAAATTTGATGATGGAGTTGGAGGCGTGCGTGGCCACACAGTCGTGAGTGTAGAGGGCATAGGGCAGAGGGCTAAGTGCACAACTTTGTGGAGCTCCTGTGTTGAGTATGATGATGCCGGAGCTGCAACTACCGACTCACCACCTGTGGCCTGCCTGTGAGGAAACTGAGAACCCAGGCACACAGGTGGCGGTTCAAACCCAAGTCACTCAGTTTAGTGAACAGTCTGTGGGGGACAATGGTGTTGAAAGCTGAACTATAATCAATGAACAGTAGTCTCACGTAGTTCCCCGGTTTCCTGTCCACATGACTGAGGGTGGCGTGCAGGATGTGGGATAAGGCATCATCTGTGGGTCTATTGGGACGGTAGGCAAACTGAAGTGGGTCTACAAGGCTGGAGATGGATGCTGTGATGATGGCTTTGATGAGTCTCTCAAAGACCTTCATGACTACCGAGGTTACTGCAACGGGCCGGTAGTCATTTGGGCTTGAGGGCTTATTGTTCTTTGGTACCGGGACAATGGTGGTTGTTTTAAAGCACCTAGGGACTGTGGACTGAGCCAGAGACTCGTTGAAAATGGTTGTGAGAACTCCGGCCAGCTGGTCGGCGCAGCAGCGCAACAGGCGCCCGGAGATGCCGTCCGGCCCCGGCGCTTTCCTGATGTTGACGCGCTTCAGCTCCCTCCGCACATCGGACTCAGCGACGGTGATGAAGTCACCACATTCCTTCGCCAGGCTGCGGGTCTCGCTGCTGTCGCGGGTGACTTTAGCGCAATCGGGCTCGAAGCGGGCATAGAACGCGTTGAGTTTGTTAGCGAACCCAGAATCGGCACTCATAACCACGCTAGATTTCCTTCCAAAATCTGCGATGGTGCGCAGTCCTTGCCACAATTTGCGCGCGTCACCCTAGTGGAAAAGCGACTCGACCCGCTCCCGGTATCGGCCGCTTCGCGTCCTTCACTGCACGCCGAACGCCGTATTTAGCCGCTTTGTAAGCGCTCGTGTCGCCGGTGCGAGACCTGCGTTGTACGCAGCAGTGCGCGCATTCGCAGCTTTCCGGACCGTACCGTCGACCCACGGTTTTTGGTTGGCAAAGCTCTTAATCGTAACCGTGGGGACAATGTTGTCATCCAGCACGCTCACAAAGCTGACCACTACCTCCGCGAACTCGTTGACGTCATCCGAACTTGTCCTGAACATGTCCCAGTCGACGTCATCGAGCGCGTCCTGTAGCGCGGCTTCCGATTGGGCAGACCAGCGCTTGACCTCCCTCGTGGCCGGAGCCTCAAGACGAGACTTCTGTTTGTAAGCCGGCACGAGGAAAACAGCGTTGTGGTCCGACTTCCCAAACGCCGGCTGTGGGACAGCTTTGTAGCCCTGCTCGTACGGCGTGTAGCAGTGGTCCAGCGTGTTGTCCCCTCTAGTCATGCACGTCACCTGTAGATATAATTCCGGCATGACCTGTCTGAGGTTCGCTTTATTAAAGTCCCCCACCACTATGGTTGCTGCGTCCGGGTGCTTGTGTTGAGTTGTGCTGAGCGCCTCGTGTAGTTCAGACAGGGCTGTGCCAACGTCCGCATGAGGCGGAATATAAACCGCCGTGGCGATAACCGAGCTGAACTCCCGAGGCAGGTAAAAAGGACGGCACTTGATGGTCGGTCTTATTCGTGAAAAATGATTTGACCCCAAGACCGTGACACAAGTGTTACATCACAGAATTTTTATTATCCTAAAAAGTAGTTATATCCCCAGCTGGAGAACTTTTCCTGAGTTTTTGAACCTTGTCTGTTCCAGAAAATCAACAGCAGATTAAAGAGTGTGGGGGAAAAAAATCCCGTTTACAGTTTTCCCTCCATTACTTCCCCACTTGTGCCTGTTATGGCTGCATGTGACAGACATTGCTGACAGTCCCGATACTGCGGAGTTGCAGTCGAAATCATAAACGGGTGGAAGAGGTCAGGGCACTCCTGTGTTCGACGGAATTTCTAAAAGCTACCAAACTTCAAATCAGGTCTGTACTAAAAACAATCAAAAGTTAAAGCTTTGCAAACTTTCCTGAACAAACAGCAAAACAAATTGCATGAATTAAGTCTAAAGCATACATAACTTCAAGTAAGAATTTTCTCTTGTATTTTAGATCACATTTGTCAAGTATGAACTTTAATAAAACAATCTGTGCACAGTATGTAATAGTCAGGTATCTGGACACCCAAATCTGTACATCTGATCCCAGTTGATTTAAAATCAATGCAGATAATGTCTGGCATCAAAGGTACAGCTTTAGGTGGCCAAATGTTTATCATCAGCCATATGCATTGTCTACAGAAGGGAGTATAAAACAAATTGCTATAAGCACCAATTTACCATGTATTGTAGTATACCGCAGTGAAAGCATTTGAAGAATGCACTTAAGTCAGCTGTGATGGTTTGTGTGGTCATTTTGCAGAAGGTCCAGGGTTCATATTCCCATTATTGCTGCGTAGGGCAGGGGGAATATTTTTACCAAAAGAGAAGGTATCTGTAGCGATAGGGCAGTTTAGGCTGATATGTTTGTTAAATGTAGAAGGTAAGATGTTTTTTAGTGTAGTGGCACAGAGGCTGTCAAGATTATTTGGTGAAAAATAAACTGATAGATACGACAATCCAGAAGGCGGGGGTCCCAGGTTTCTCGAGATGCTTAGAGCATACTAGTGTGATATGGCATCAGATACAGGAAGCTAAGCGTGAGAAAAGGGACTTGCATGTGGTGTTTTTAAATCTAGCAAACGCCTTTGGCTCTCTGCCACACAGTCTTATCTGGAGTGCATTTGACGACTTTAGAGTTCCAGGCCAGATAGCTAGTTTAGTGAAAGAGTACTTTCGGGATATTAGGATGTGTTTTACCACGGCAGGCTGCACAACAACCTGGCAGAGGCTGGGAATGGGGATCATGGCAGGCTGCACCATCTCCCCACTAGCATTCTCTATGGCGTTGGAGATAGTACTTAGGGCTTCAAGTTGGGTGGTAGGTGGAGAGAGATGGCCAGATGGGCTCTGTCTCCCCCCAGTTAGGGCTTACATGGATGACATGACGCTGGTGACCACAACAGCAGTTTGCGCTAGGCAACTGTTGGGAAAGCTGGACGAGAACTTGAAGTGGGCTAGTTTGAGGATTAAACCAGCAAAGTCCCGTAGCATCTCACTGGTTAAGGAGAAGATAGAGAAAGTTGGTTTTCTGGTGGATAATGAGGAGATCCCATCAGTATTAGAGAAGCCAGCAAAGAGTTTAGGGAGGTGGTATACTAGGGAGCTTACTGATGTGGATCAGGTGGAGCAGCTTAGGAGAAGTGTAGTAGATGGCTTACAGAAGATGGAGAACTCGGGGCTGCCGGGAAAACTGACGCTCTGGTGCTTACAGTTTGGCATATTCCCAAGGGTGATGTGGCCACTAACTATGTATGAGGCGTCAGTCATGAAGATAGAGAAGCTGGAGAGGCTGATCAGCTCTAACATTAGAAAGTGGCTGGGGGTTCCTCTGTCTCTAAGCAGTGTGGCTCTGTATGGGAAAGGAGTTCTGCAGTTGCCACTTTCAAGCTTGACAAAGGAGTTTAAGTGCGCAAAGGTATAGTTACAATTGCAGCTGTCAGGTAATAGGGATGAGGTTGTAAGGGGTTTGGTACCCAGGATAATGATGGGTAGAAATTGGGATGTGAGCCAGGCAGTAGAGGAAGCTAAGGCAGATTTAAGGCAGCTGGAGGTGATTGGGAAGGTCTAGGTTTTCGGATAGGAGACCCAATGTGGAGTAAGACAGACCCTATAGAGAGAAGGAGGTTGGTGATAGAGCATTTGCACTGGTGGGAAGAAATAAAATGTGTGTGTCAAGGCGGTCTCACAAGGGAAGCAGGGACAGTGGGTGAATTGGGAGGGGGTCAAGAGGAGGAGGCAGAGCTGGAGGGAGCTGTGGAGTATGAATGCATATCAGATAAGGTTCCTACTAAGAGCTGTTTATGATGTGCTGCCATCGCCAAAGAACCTGAAGTGGTGGGTGAGGACTCAGCTTGTTCTCTATGCTTGGAGGTAGGGACAGTTAAACATAATTTAGTTGGTTGTAAGGTTAGCTTAGCACTGAGTAGGTATACACGGAGGCATAACCAGATGTTAAGATGCCTGGCTGTGGCCATTGAAAACTGGAGCGTGCAGGTACAGTCAGGACATGAGGCTATAAGTGCAGTGGTACAGTTTATTAGGGAAGGGGAGGGGGCTAGGAGATGTGGAGGTAGGAAGGAGCTAGGTGAGTTAAGGGGGGTTAGAGACTGGGAGATGCAGGTCGACCTGGGAGGAAACTTAGATGTGCACCAGGAAATAGTTAGCACAAGCATGAGACGGGATGAGGTGTTAGCGTTTAGCTGTGGTGGTGTTTAGGTGTTTAGCAGGCGGCTGTGTCGGTGTGGTTTGGTTGTTGTGAAGCGTGATGTAGGTAAGGTAGGTAGTGAAGGGGTTTCTTCCTTGGAGAAGATGGGTAGAAAGGGTGGTGAGTATGAGGACGCTAAGGTAAAGGATCGGTAGTGTGTAGTGTGATGGGGTGGCGCAGTGGTGGAGGGGAGCATCTGCGGGACGCCTGAAACACGGTTGAGCCTTCTGGAGGTGTCGTGGGCCTAACTCGATGAAGGAAGGTGCCCACTTGATAACAACGATGAGATATTGCGCCATTGCTGCGCTACGCCGAGTTTGGATTTATAGTCAGTTGGTGCTAGTATTGAAATGATAGCCATTGTGTAGCGGATAGGCAGGTGTGCTGTGGGATTGCCGTGGTGGTTAGGGATCAGGAGGGGGTAGAATGAGGCCTAGGGGAAGGTAAGGTTGGTAGTGGGATCTCCTTTATTGGCACTGTGTGTTTGATATAAATCAGCGCCCCTTTACAGTAATACCATGCTATAAAAAAAACAATATATCATTGCTGAGTTGCACATACTACACTACAGCTTTTTAAAACTTTTATCATTGTAAAAAAGACATTTAAATGATTACTTTCAGTCATACCCATGTCCGTGTTTGTTAATCTAGCAGGAAACATTTTAGGTTCGACTAAAGCGCTTTTTCGTGACCAGACCGATTTGGAAGCCTCCAGGTCTTGAAGATAGAGTGTAAAGAGCTATTTTTTGACTTGAAGAATTATTTGCATGTTAAAAAACAAAGCAGCCTTGTGTTTCCTGCCGCATACATGCTAAAAATAACATCTGCAACACAACACAACACCAGAGTTTCAAATATATAAGCATTAGGTTACACATCACCAAACTAGGCCACAAAGGGTTGAGATTGCTTTTTCCTCAAAGAAAGTTTAAAACTGTAATGATGATAAAGTAGCCAGAACTCATTTTCTTTCTACCTTTCAGTTCATACTTTGAGATGCTTTATGAGATATTTTTGGTTCTGCTGAAGAAAAAGAGGGAACTGTTAGTTGTACAAGATCGAGTGTTTCCAAAATACATAAATTGTAGCAGGGCTTCTGTCAGCTGGTATGCAATGACAACAAGCACGAGAAGCTCTTGAGCCGAAGCATGATAAATACACACCATAAACAATGGCTTCAGTTTTCAGGTTTTGTGTAAAAGAGCAGCTAATTCACACTTGGAACTCCTTATAAGGTTATTTCCTTATAAAAAAGTTGCTTTAATGACCTAATGGAGATGCGGCAGCCCCCTGCAGACAGCAATACTGTGGTGAGCTGACAGCATTTCCTTCCTGATTTTCAGAACTGTGAAACACTTAAAAAATACTTTATGCACTGACAGGATGGGACTTCGCTCACCAACGTGTGCTATGCTGGTGGCTCTGCTACGCTTAGCACTCTGGACCACAGCCCCAGTGGACTTGGCAGCTCAGAGCATTCCTCAGCTGCCAGACATCACCAATGAGGATTTCATTCAGAGTTGCGTCAGAGCACACAATGAGCACCGTGCCAATGTGACCCCATCTGCAACCGACATGTTTTACATGGTAAGGGGTGGAGCACTTTCTGGTTCAACTTTCTGTCTCTTTCCTGCAGTTATTTCTCAAGTGTGCATGAATAGGATGTCTGCTTAGACGACAGGTGGCACATCAGATCGTTCCACTCACAGTCAGTGCTTTAACACAGGTGTCCCTCAATATGAGTCCTTTGATTTACGAGATCTCATAACAGTGAAAATAATTGAACTTCCTTTGCCGAGTTGTGACTCCGAGTTTTCAAAGTTTGGACTGTAGTCTACGAATTGTATGATTTCACCAGACCGGTTGATTTCCATTCTTGCTGATCCTCTCCTGTCTCCTGATATAGACATGGGACGAAGCCCTGGCAAAGTCTGCCAGAGCCTGGGCAAAGAATTGCAAATTTTCCCACAATCCCCTTTTGGAAACTAAAGGGAAGGTGCATCCCACGTTCTCTTCAGTAGGCGAGAACATCTGGGTGGCTTCACATTTCTCCGCCTTCAAGGTAGAACGTGCTGTAAAAAGCTGGAATGATGAAGTTGCTTTCTACAGCTACACTGCAAACAAGTGCTCCAAAGTTTGTGGGCACTACACTCAGGTACTTACCGCATCATTTTCAAGTTTTCTACCATTTGGTCTTGATTTATGAGGTTTTTCAGTAAAGAGACCACAGCTTTCATTTCTGCTGTCAAGTTATCATGAACATCCCTGTGATAAGATTCCATATTTGTGCTACATCAGTAAGTAGTATTTAACATCAGTTGATGTTTAAAGCTACAGCAATGTTCCTGTGCAACCCTTAGCTTGTGTGGGCCAAGAGCTACAAAGTTGGCTGCGCTGTCCGAATTTGTGCCCAAGGAATTTCGGACTTTACTGCTCAACCAACGGCTGCCATTTTTGTGTGCAATTATGGAGATGCGTAAGTACCTTAAACATAAACATGTATCAGTTCTGCTGGGTTTTGACTGGATGTTGCAACCATTCATCTCCAGGATTAAAAGGATATTTTGCATGATGTTCACAATGTGTGACCAATTTACTTGGCACCTTTTTTCCAATCCAGAGGGAACTATGTAGGAGTTCACCCATACAAAGAAGGAGTCTCCTGCACCGAATGCAACGGCGGGACATGTGAGAAGAACTTGTGCCGTAAGTAACCATGACACAGGCGTCTCCCATGAAGCCCATCACTGTCCCATGCACACCAGTGTGTGTCAAGTCTCGTGATAACCATCCAAACTCTTTATCCAGCAGGATCCTGCTCTTCAGTCATTCAAATGGTGACTGATCAGCAGTAACTGAGTCATATTAAGCCACATGTTAATTCTTACTTCAAAAGTTATTAAAACCCTTTGTATTTCAGTCATACCAGCATTTCTTTTGAATCAAAGTGCCATTGCAACGTTTAATTTTTCCACAAGTTGCAATTATCTTACTGTTATTGCCCCTTTTTGGTGTTTGGCCCGGTCAAAGTTCAAAGTTCAAAGGTTTATTTGTCATGGGTGAACAACACAGCATAGCAGTGTTGTCCCCATGAAAAGTGTCGTTTCCAGGCATCCTCAGTGCAAATATGAACATAAATACGTATAGTCGGGACAGGAGAACAATAAATAATAATAAATAGAGTAGTAATAAATAAAGAGCAGAACAAACGGTTAGTAAATAGGGATAGGTATAGGTATGTGGGGAAACGGATATATATTAGGGATTGGCAGGGGGGGGAGCCAAACCAACAGCACACAGCAACCAGACCTACAAGACCTACAACTACAGACTAAAATACCTACAACAACAAAAAGCACCAGAGACGGGTGAACCAGACGGGTTTCCACAACGGGTGGGACAGGCATATAGATAGACAGACAGACCCCGATCAACTCTTCCACTGCCCAGGGAAGGGTCAGTGGTTTAGCAGTCTTACAGTGTGGGGGAAAAAACTGTTTCGGAACCGTTTCGTCCTTGTCCGAACGCTTCTAAAGCGTCTTCCAGATGGGAGCAAGGAGAATAGTTTGTGGCTGGGGTGACTGCTGTCCCTCTGGATGTTAAGTGCCTTCTTCTTGCAGCGCTGGGTGTGGAGGTCCTGCAGGGCTGGCAGATCAGTCCTCGTGATGGTCTGTGCTGTCTTGACCACTCTCTGCAGAGCTTTACGGTCTGACGCACTGCACCTGCCATACCAGGCCGTGAAACAACCAGTCAGGATACTTTCGATCGTAGATTTGTAAAAGTTGACAAGTATCCTGCTGTCCATGCCGAACCTCCTCAGCCGACGGAGGAAGAAGAGGCGTTGTGTTGCCGTCTTAATGACGACGCTGGCGTGCTGTGACCAGGACAGGTCCTCAGTGATGGTAACGCCGAGGAACCTGAAGCTGTTCACTCTCTCCACTGGGGCGCCGGCTATAGAGATGGGCGCATGGCCATTCCCCTGCTGTCTCCTGAAGTCCACGATTAGCTCTTTTGTATTGCTGACGTTGAGGAGGAGGTCATTGTCCTGACACCATGAGATGTCAGATGCTAGGGGGTGATGAAGGGGCTGTACGGAAGGAAAGGGGTTAAGTATAGTTATTGTTTAGCGAAATCAAGGAATTTTCAGGAAGGGTTCATTGTTAGGTATGTTGCTGATAAAGTGAAAATACACAAATACAATGGTGTTCCAAGATGGCCCAGGTAAAAAACTATTATGTGAAGAGAAAAAGGCAAACTACCTAACAAAGCCAGATGAAAGTCTTCCCCTCCTGCTGACCACATTGCTTTAAACTAACAAACGAAAACACATAAATGGGAAAAGGGCACCGCTTTCCATACAAAACTACACACACCCAAATAACTCAAACCAGAAGCCAAATATCACCTGTACCAACAACTGTAGAGACTCAACAAATTGGGGATGTTTTTTAAAGAGGCGGCGCTTGGAGATGATTGGTCCAGATGGAGGAAGTGAGGGCGGGACTGATAATGACGGATGTGAACCAGAACCAATGTCAAGACAGTAGATCTGTACAGGGATGTAATGCTTCCATCATAAGACATTATTAATTTCACTTTGCGTTTTGGCAGGGGATCCTCAACGGGATGCATTAAAAAGTAAGCAGAGTCCTGTTTGTTCTACCAATTAGATATGAATTCTGTGCTCAGGCTGTACCCGTTGGTTTTAAAGTCATTTAAACACCTGTCCCCGATGGTGCCAGGCTACAACTGGAGCCCAGACTGGGAGGACCAAAATGGAGTCTGCAGCCCCTACTGCATTAGGTTGGTGATCACACGGCCAATGCTGCTCATGTTCACCCTGCTGACGGTGTTTGGGCTTCAGGAGCTCTACCCAAACCTCTCTGCATATGAGTGATGAGAAGATAGAAGCACAACCAGCGCAACAGGCTGCACATATAGGATGGCACTGTGGTTACACTAGTACAGAAGTACTTTTTCAATGAAAGTAATGTAAATTAAAATGCTAATAAAACACAAATTGAATAAGAATTCTCGTAATAAAATTTGGTTCTGCATCCAATATGTGATTATGTCACGAGTTCCTTCGGAACGATTTCTGTCCCCACATCTGCTGTGCTTAGTGTGGCTCCTGTACCTGTGAACTGTGACGGACCCACCTGTGCCTGAAACGTTCTCAAGTGAAGTAACTTTACAATTGAGGTTTTCAGTGGACATTTAGTTTGAGAAGACTTCAAGCCAAAACTGTGATGTTACCACAGTAAATATATTGACAGTGAGTGTTGTCCTACATGTACTTTGTTTCACTCACTCTGGGAGGATCAAACATCTGTTGCAATTTAACTTTAGCAGCCTCAATACAATATGGGTGTTTTCTGTGGTTTAAATGTAGAGCTACAGGAAACCAACTGCCACACTTGAGCTCTTTTCATCACAAAACTGCCAGAAGGGTAGGTGACACCACCTGGTCATGACAACCAAACCATGGGTTGCATTCTTGGGATGTTCAAAACTCTCAGGACAATGAGACATCCGTCTCCTAGGACCAAGTGGGATATAAACCATGGATTTATTAAAACAAGTGTTGGTGATTAGGGACACAGACTTGAATGCAAAAGGTTGTTGGTTTAAGCCCTAGGATTGCTTACAACCTGTTGCCCATGCTCATTCGTGTTGAAAAAGTTGTAAAAAGTAAAATCCCACTATGTTCCTGTTGGTCTATGATCTCAGGGATTCACGGTTGTTTTTGGATCAGTTCTTTTCAGAAAGCTCTGCTATCTTCTGTAGTTACTGCTACAGTGAGAGAACCTTGTGTTTACAATATTTGTTTTAAATGTCATAATTCTCTTAAGTTTTTAGAAGAAAAACAGTATGTTCCTAATATTCAGACTTAAATGCTAAAAATGTTAATCTTGTAAGGTATTGCTGATTTCCTGTTTCTTTCTGAGGTGCAACATCCAGATGACCTAAAACAGGAAGTTAAACCTGACATCAACATAACTGTCGTTTGTTGTTTAACTTTTCTGAAAATGTGTACGTCTTGCAGCTGTCGCACATTAAGAAAATGTAATTCGGAGGAATGTGACACTTCTGAAACTTGTAAATGTGCTATGTATGGGCTAACTGCTCACTATGCTGAAACAGCAGTTTATGACTCACATTTTTCTTCATATCCCTAAATGCAGCACAGATGAACCCCACTAAATGTAGGATTTTGCTGTAATACATTTCCTGGTTTGTGCAATAGTCACCCTACTATAGGTCAGCACCATTACGGGGGGGCCGGAAATTAGTCTGCAAGAAATTAAAATATATGTGTCATGCCCGGGGACATAATACCTGTTCAATAACTTGATAACATCCTTACATGTTCATGTCTCTTACTTGCGTTTCCCCCTCTACGTGTATGTGCATGGTCTCCATTTTCAATATTGCGTGTAGTGTAGCCGAGCAAAAATAGGACAAAACGTGGAAAAAAGCTGATAAATTGAAAAAGGAATTGATCAAATTGCGTGAAAAATTTGAAAAACACTGAACTGAAACAGCTGACCATTAATTCTGCCAGCTTAAAAATAAAATGTTTTTAATTGCAAAAAAAAGCTGCAAGCATACTTTACTATGTCCAATTTCTGAGTTATGCCAAAAGGTTTTATCAATATTTGAAGTGGCAAATATTTTATATTTTTGGAGTCGGTTTGCAGCTCCACAGTGTAGTTTTAAGTCTTTTGGAGCGGTTGCGGCACAGTGCTGTTTAGCTCTTGATAAAAAAAACAAATTCGCCCTATAAATGTTAAATGTTATGTAGTAACAATATTTACTTATCTTTGCTGTGCTGAGTTTAAGATACCATGATGGGATCAACAAAGACCTGTGTGCAGGAAGTCACATGAGACTATTACACTCCCTCTCCAGAGTCAAAGGGCATCACGGAATGGTTACCAGATGCCATCTGGTGGTAAAATTCTATCTCAATATTGCAGCGTCACAAAACTTAACTTCTGATATTGGACCTGAACATGTTTGAGCTCCTTAGGATCATTTAAAAATAATTTGGGTTGGGTTATCATTTGAAAAATATAAATGGATATTTTATTTATTTATTTTTTTAAGTAAACCGTACAAAGTAAAGCTGGCAGTGCAGTGTTTAGTGCTGCCAGGTTGCACTTGAAGGGCCTGGGTTCACATCCCCTCACCTGCTGTAACATCCACGAGTAAAGCATTCTGAAATGTTTCAGTAACGGTTGCCTTGCTATGCAGGGTTTACCTAACACCTTAGTCCAAGGGAACTTTCAATGCAAGATACCTTGAACTCCTTACAGTAACCCACACAAAGGAGAGTTTAGGATCAACCCAAACATATCTTTAGACTGGGGGGAGGAAATCCACATAAACAGGAGGGGAACATGCAAACTTCATGGAGACACACCCATGGATTAAACCTCTAGATGTTGTGAGTCACTAGCGCCACCCCCTCCACTGCGATGTTTGTTTATGTAAAAAAATGAGAAAATACTTTAAAGTAGCTTCACACTAAAAATGTCAGATAAATACTGTATATATTTTTGAAAAAATACTAATAGTTTGTTTTTAAAATATCTCAGTAGCTATTTATTTCGCACGTTGTGTCCGATTTGCACTTGAAACCCTATAACCTGCATGATTTCCTGAGAAACCAGTGTCAAGATCAAGCAAGTCCATTCGTCCCTGCTGGAAACTCTTAGGTCCATCAGGAAACATCTGTTCTGGTCTCCAAAGCACTTGAAGAACTTTTGAGTACTTGACCAGAGTAGCCCCCACAGTTGGTGGATCAGACATGGATCCAAAGACCTGCAGTGACGACTGCTGAATGTCAGTTCCTCAAAATTCTTCAGACTTTATTATGGTAAATCAGGCCAGAGATCTGTGAAATGTATTTGCAAGTACGTCTCTCTAAAACTTACAAGGCCCAACACTGGCATTAGCTTTGTTGATGGCTTTTGTTTAATGAACTGACGCCTTTCTTCAAAACATCTTACAGTGTTTGCGTACTAAGCTCCTTATACTGCAATTATTTAACCAGTTGCTCAGCTGGGTTAAATTTACTGGTGCAATTCAGGGTAAGTACCTTACTAAGGGGTTCAGGGAGTCTGGTTCAGAAGGCCCCACCCACACACTAACAATATCCATTTACAGCTGCAGAGGAACTGCCCATTCCATCGCAACAGTTCCATCATCATCTACACCCACAAATGTCCCACCAGCCAGAAATCTCATCAGCATCTGTACCACAGTAGTTCTACACGTAACATCGCTACCTCAGAGCCGAAACCACTGAGGCCGGCCCCACCAGGTACCTTGTCCTTTAAATTAATACTGATGTTGGTTTACACTGCTACATTTTACTGGTATTTAATACTATCGGTATCATGTAGAGGTTCACCTGTGAATTTGCAGGTTAAAATGCCAGAACTCAAAAGAAGCATTTCAGACCACCATCGCTTGAGTGATGCACTGCCCGGCCAAAAAAAAGCCACCACCTGAATCCTGGATTTAACGTGGTGTCATGATCTGGGGTTGTTTCAGTTGGTCAGGTCTAGGTTCAGCAACATTGTGTGCCCAAAAAAATGAGCTCAGCTGGCTACCAGAATATACTGAATGACCAGGGTAGAGATAGCTGAATATCACCGTCAAATAAATACCAGAGTTTGTTTTGCTTATTGAAAAACTTGCTTTTCTATATTGCATTTCAAATGCTGTCAGAACTATGGGTGGAATAGCAGATAGCAGATACCACAGTCTCCAAGAATGTTTACTAAGACCGGGAATTTACAAGGTGTGTGTGCTCCCGGTGCAGGAGCCTGCACTGGTATCAGCAAGTCAAAAACTCAATGAAATTCAAAGACAATTAAAACGGGGGGCAAAGCACAAAACCGTAGCAGGTCTAGCGGGAAACAAATCAAGATATCTGGGAGCAAACAAAGATATTTGCCGCAGCAGGCAAGCTGCAACACACAGGCAAAAAGGATCAAGACTCTCAGGGGCTTAATGGAGTCGACTTGGAGGAGAGCTCACGGAACTCCGGTGGGGATCAGCAGTAGACTGAGCGCTGAGTGGGAGTCTGCGCGAGTCTTATAAACGGTCCGTAATTGGTTCCCACGTCCCTCAGCGCCCAGTCTGAGGGCAGGGACGGAGAGACCGTGCACGTGGCCGACCCGTAGCAGCCCTGGGTGTGATAAATGCAGAGTCTGCAATTTTTTTCTGACCTGCGTAATAAGTATGATCTACTTTTGCACTCTATACTGCTTTTATATGCCGTTCTTTGTATGTTTTAGGTGCTTTATATGTACAACTTGTTCAAAATTTATGGCTACAGCCTTGTGATTTGGCTGACAGCTGTATTACTCAGAATTTGTGCTGATGACCTGTTATCCTTATATGCCCTCATTGTAGTTGAACAGAAGCCATCTTGGATGGGAGAATGAGTGGTGCCTAGGGGAGCAGTGTCTATAGGTACCACAGAAGTTACTATGGTTACCCAGATTTTGGATACCACTTGAGGAGGCTACATGTAAATACCTAGCAGAATAATAACTAATACTTTGTTTTAGCATGCTGATTGCAAATCAGTTATTCTTAGCATTTTGCATAGAAGATAATAGCATAGCATCCTCCATGTTTTCCAGAACCACCCTTTGTAATGCAAACTCCCAAATCGAAAAGTTGTGATTACCATTAGTTTCAGCGGTAAATGTTTTAACACCTTACTGAGTTGCATCAAGTGACACCCATGCACATGAATGCATCAGGTGAAGATCCAGTGAATGAAAAAGTTTCTGGTGTTTATTGAGTATATTTCCATCCACAGCTCATGCAGTGCAGACTTCCTCTGTCCTGGAAGCACTGGGTGTGAGACAGAATGCAGTGGCAATGTTATTTCATAATTCTTTAATATGATCAGCGATAAAGTTAAGTCTACTTCAAAATAAAATAGAATTGAAAAATGCATCACGTTCACCATTTGCTACAGTGGGTCCCCTGCTTAGGACCATAACTGGAACAGGTAGATGGTTTGGTGGTCAGGAAGTGTGATAGACAAATGTGACCTGGAGCGGGTCAGGGCTTCATTGACAATTTGATACACAGCTACTTCTGTAATGTGCCCAGGTGAAAAAGGTGTTCTGTGTGTGTGCGCTTGTGTGCGTGCATGTGTGTGTGTGTCTGTTGGATAATCACTGTAATATTATCACATGGGCAAAACTGTGGTAAGCCCATAATTTCATATTTCATCAAGGTAAGACCACAAACCAAGTGAAAAAAATGCTTATGTCCGTATACGTGCATAAAGTATATGGATGTGATAAAGTAGATGTCACCAAGTCGAGCTGCTGTCATTATTAAGCTGTGTTTGGCTGCCACCTTCTGTCAAATGCATATGTACGGTGATGTCATATTAATGATTTTGCACTCTTATTTAGTGGGGTAGCATTTCACTCTGAACCAATAAACTACAGGTCACACCCACAGGTCCCAAGGCAACAGCCATAACCAGTGCACTGCCCACTGGAATGTGGATGTCTAGATGTTTGATTTGTTCAAGAAGGAAGAATCCGTTGAATACCATTTCCCACTTTGCACTTTTTCTACTCTTTTGCTGCTCTGCCTTTGAAAATGAAAAGAACAGTGAGTCCCCTCTGAGGGCAGCATGGAGCTTCACAAACAGAGAGGCAAAGTGGTGAAGGACCTTTGTCTTTACCGGATTGCTTGGAGTCTTTTCCTCTAAGACACAGTCGGTCCTAAGAGCCACACAACGAATGAAGTAATGGGCATCTAGCAGGCAAATCATATTTTTATTGCATCATTTAGGCTGATTCAGCGATATATGACACACATTTCCCTTGAGTCTTTGACTTACGAGTTTTCATAACACAGACGCCTACTTATGGGTAGCAAACAAACAGTTGCCATGACATCTCTATTAAAGCCCTTGCTGTCCAGAAGAAGAGGGATTTTCATTTGGGGTGAGAGATTCAGCACACAGACCTGTCTGACCACTGTTTTCCCAACCTTCCAAATAAACCAATGAAAGCAGAAGGCTGAAGCCATGACTCCTCTTCTCCCACAAACCAGTGCAGTTATCACGGTGGACAAAGACTAAATTCATATCACACTACTTGCATGTTTTCCGCGCTAAGGGAGGGCAGGGAAATGGTTCGCCATTACTTTCTTCTGTTCATGTCTTTGGGTTGTGAACAAAGAAAGAGAACATGCAAACTTGACAGACCCTGAGCTGGATTTGAACCTACCCCATGCCCAACATCTCACAAGCTGTGAAGTATCATGTTCATGCATCACTGAAGGGGCTTCCACATCATAAAGTTAACATGTGTTACAGTGCCAAAGGACAGTGTGACTACCCTTGCTAAATCACATGGCCAGACAAAGACTATGAATTTAGATTTACTTTCTCAAGAACTGTTGACAAAATAGTTTTTTATTTGCCATGCTTCAAGGGGGTGACGCTAAGGGAGATGAGGCGTTTGCTGTTCTCCCTTTGGGTGTTGCTCTTGTTTCCTCCCACAGTCTAAAGATATATGTTTATGGTGAACTGACGGCTCTAAATTCCCTGCAGTGATCTTAGCTCCTGACTGGGGCCATGCTATGTGAGACTGGTATCCCTAGCCTAGAACCCAGGACAGACTCTAGGACAGACTGTGAGCTGTAGTTTCCTAGTACAGTAGTTACAGTACATTATATGGAAACATGCAATTAGCATTGCACCCAGCAGAGGGAGATGATGTTCTGGTTTAGGTGTTTTCCTTCAGGCTTTCCAAGCCTCAAAGGGTTGCCACGTGGTCTGCTGGAGCAATAAAGTGTAACCCCCACCATGCCCACCATCCCCACCACACCCAGCAGTCCTCCACCGCTGTTCTGGGGATTTCCTGTCTGGTTTCTGCGGGATGTCAGATCCCAAAATTGGGGTGGGGCCACCAGCATAGTACACCCTGATAAAGGGTGGGAGGTAGGTGTGTGTGTGTGTGTGTGTG